>JAQZBX010000080.1:0-18357 GCA_029593785.1 Cabassous unicinctus | reverse complement strand
TCTATGCTTTCATTTCTCCTTGGAAAATTTAGGAGTAAAATGTCTGGGTTGTATGGTAGGTGCCTGTTTAACTTTTTATGTTAAAGTATTTTTGGTATAGAGAAACATAATTTTGGATATTGACAACACATGCTTCAACAATGCTAAACTCATTATTTCTAGGAGTTGTTTCTTTTTCACAGATTTCCTGAAAATCATGTTGTTTGCAATGAAAATAATTTTATTTCTTCCTTTTCAAACTATATGACTTTTTTGGGTGTCAGGATGGTTGGGGGATGCTTATTGCACTGTGTCCATTGACCACTACAATGCTAAACAGAATTGGTGAGAGTGAACATCCATGCTTTGTTCCCATCTTAGGGAGGATGTATTGTGTCTTTAATTATTAAGTATGATTTTAGTTGTCTATTTTTCATAGATTCTGTAAAGTTAGGGAACAGTCTATAAAATCATCCTCAATTCAGACACAAATTGCAAATTCAGTCATCAAAACTACCACACTTAATTTTGATAATTCACTAGAGTGACTCACGGAACTCATTGAAAGCTGTTACACTCACAGTTAGTTTATTACAGTGATATGATACAGATTAAAATCAGCTAAGGGAAGAGACATATGGGGCAGATTACAAGAATGTTCCTGAGGTACTTCCGATTGTCCTTTTCCAGTGAAGTCATGGATTGTGTTACTTTTCCACAGAAATAGTATGTGTTAATATAGAGTATTGCCAATCAAGAACGGTCACCCAATCCTTGGAGAACAGAGTTTTTATTGGGTATCTGTTCTATAGGCATGGTTGACTGCTGGCCTACCTGATGTCAGTCTCCATCCCTTCCAGAGGTTGAGCTGATACAGTGTAACCCAAAATCCCCCAGGCAAACAAAGACAATCTTATCAGGTAAGAGACTCCAAGGGCTCAGAGAAGCCAGGGGGAAAAGGTAGACTTTTCTTTGGGAAAGGTTAAATTCTTTGCTATATAGATGCCATTTCTCAGATTGAGGAATTTCCATTCTATACCAAGTTTTCTGATCATTTTTATCATGACTAGATATTGGTAAGTGGAAATGAAAGCCCATTCTAATCTCTGACCAACTCTAAGATCCTGAACTTTGCTTTTATATCATTGTCACGTTCAAGACGATATATTTCTATTTCAATTATGGCTTTAAAAGAAATCAGTTGTTTGTACCATTATATGAAATGAGAACTCAATTTCAGATACTGATTTGAAGAAATCAGGAATAGGAATAAATGTTGTTATTCGATGGCCAACTTTAGTAAATGGTAGATATAATTCATATCATGCAGGTATATCACCAAAGCACAGGATTCTAAATGATTATAATGAAGCCTTAAAAATCATCACATATAAGATATATCCCTGGAAGATATTTCACCTTGCTTCTTACATTGCTTTATTATTTATTTAAAAAGGAAAAATAAATAGGTTAGTTAAAAATGTTGCAAGGTCAGTTTAAGAAGCCAAAGATTTTTTGAATTTTTTCCCATTGACAGGAAATCTTTTTCACAACCACTTGAATTTAGCCTTTAATGATGACATGCTCTGAGCAACAGAATGAAGTCAAATTGATATTGTGAGTGTATGAATTCTAGGCGTGGCTTTGCATCTTCTGCTCCCTGAGAATATATTCAAGAAAGAAATATCACCAACATCAAGCCCCAATTGCGAGATATGTGAGCACAGCCATTTCAGACAGTCCATTCTCTGTCACTGTGCCAAATGACTGTAACTACATTAGTGACTGCAGGCAATACCAGCAAAAAAATGGCCCAGCTTAGTCCAGCTCAAAGTCCAATCCACAAAATCACAAGAAATAATATTTTTTTCCTGTAGAACCACAAAGTTTGGGGTGGTTTGTTATATATCAACAGAAAATTGAGAAAAAACAAATTCAAAATGTAAATTATAGGTACTTTATGGTAAACATTAATTATGCAAAACATATGAAAGATAGCCTTTTACCATTTTTGGTTTAAAAATACACACACACACACACACACACACACACATGAATCTCTATGTACAAAGAATCCTGTTCATTTGTCACACAGGTAAATAACAAATATATCTTTGTTCTCTCTATTTATAATAGTAACATGTGTGGCAAATAATCTCTCACTATTTTCTCTTATCAGAGCTTAATGGAAACCGTATAAGTAAATGACTGTGCCTCACAGCAATTATTCACCCCCTTTACTCATTTATTTTTCTTTACCTATTAATTTACTAGAATCAGTCAAGTGCAAAATAAATGGCTATGAATTTAATATGGTCTCTTTACTGGTGAAATTTGCAGTTATTGATTCCTTAAGGGTTAAAATATGGCCCCATCAAAGCTTTACAACAGTCCACAAACATAAAACAAGGCAACAGGCTCAGTGCACAAGTAATTGTACTAGATGCTTTTTATTGCAGAGATCAGAAAGAAACGGCCAATGCAGTAAAGGTGGAAAATCATGATTGTTTGAGGGCTGGTTAGCTGTGTCTCAATCTAGTTGTCACTTTGTTCATGTTGTGTCTTATTGAACCACTTCCAACTTTAACACAATCAGGAGGTCAGTTTTGATGTCAAAGGTTAAATTGATTTGAAATTATCTCTTGCCTCCCAATGCAGACTTGTGAAGATACTCTGGCAGGATGGGGAAGATGTAGTATCACTGGGAGTAGAAGAGGTTTCATAATAAATACATGATATTAAAAATGTTTCTGAAAATATTTGGTCTTTTCAATTTAATTATTATGCTTTATTGCCTGAATCATATTATAAACATAATTTGTATTATAATATTATCTTACACTTGGAAAAATAACTAGTTATATATTTAAAAAGTCAAAGAAATCTCAGATTTTTAGTTCTTTGCAAAGCTAACAAGAAATTATGTTTATAGTGGGGCAAGAATAATATGATGGCAAGCCCAAAATTTCGTGAAGCTCAAAACTCCACGTAGGTTGCGATTTGGGCAAGTTTATTTCTCACATCGGATGCCCTGTACCTACCACTGTGTACAATGAATGCAATTTATACTGAATAAAATTCATTAAATTAATGAATGGCTGAACTGAGAAGCAATGTCTTTTTTAAATTAAAATTTTAGAAATACCACTATTGAGGTTTTTCTTTGTTTTCTTTAATCAATGGAGAAACCATTTAAATAAATATATTTCATTGTGATTTTAATTCTAATTTTAAAACTAAGTCTTATTATTACTCTTTGAAAACAAAACATTCCCATGTACACAATAGAAGCATTCAAATCACATGTAAATCAAGTTGAACTAAACAAGGACGTATATTGTGCAGTCTCATCAAAACTCAGCTGCAAGAAATGATTGAGTATTGTGAGCATCAGCCCATATCAATTGTGTGTCTATATCTAAATCTATATATATATAACGATATTGATATCTATATCATCTAGATCATCTATCTACATGAATATATTGGGTATGTGTATATACATAAAATTGTATGTGTATATTCATATGTAAATGTTTATTTAAATGAAGCAAAATAAATTATCTGAAAGTGACAATAAAAGTAATTCAGTTTTTACTATATTTTCAATTTCCTAAAAGTATCATTACTGAAATTGCAGCAATATATTTTTAGGAACATTGTTACTTTTTTAAAAGGATAATTCTAGTTTTCAGTCTGTGACATGGTATATATATAAATCATTTGAAAAAAATAAACATTTGGATTTGTAAGCTCTCATGAATGTGAGAGATTATTAAATTAACCTATTAAATTACTAAAAGATACTAAATTACAAAGGTAAATTTATAAAAGTGTCAAAGGCAGCAACATAATACTTATGAGTCAAATGTCTGTTTCAAATGTTTGGTAGACTATGCTACTTTACTTGACACATTTGAGACATAGAAAAATTTCCAATTGGCTTTTTAAAGAACCAAGGTGTCATAATATTTTCTTGTTGTTGTCAAACATTTCTCCAAATTATTTTAAAAATTTTGTGATTTGAGAACATTTATAAGTGATGTGAAAAAACAATCTTATTTTCTAATGCTTAGAAAAACATAAACACCCATTAGTTATGAGTCATTTGAGATGCACTTAATGGTTAAAAACAGAGATTATCAAAATGTGGTCCAGGGATACTGGGGCCCCCAAGATCCATTCACAGGTTTATAAGGCCCAAACTACATTCCAAATAATGTTAAAGTATATTTTGCCTTCTATACCCTCATTCCCTCATGAGTATACAGACTACAAAAGGTTCATTGATAATGTTTCCAAGTTCCCATTGCATTAACCTTTAAGACACTATTGCTTGTCAAGGTTTGGTGTAATATCAAGTTAGAGTAACCACAATTATCTAGAAAGACAATTAAATCCTTTCCAGCTATCTGTGTGAAGGCAGATTTTCTCAATTTACTTCAGCCAAAACAACAAATCGCAACAGATGTGAAGCAAAAGCAGACTGATAATCCATTTGCCTTCCAAAATGGCAGACATTAAAGAAATTTGTAAAAATTTTTAAAAATAGGCTTCTTCTCACTCTTGTTTTCCTGTTTTGAAAAAAATATTTTTAATATATATTTTTGTTAATATGGAATTGATTCATTTATATTTTAAATAAATTGAATGAATATTTAAATTACTATTTGTTTTAAGTTCTATCAAAAGAGAGCCCATACCTATATAAATAAAACCTCAATGAATTTAGAGATAGAGTTAAAACCAAAAATTTTGAGGAAATCTGGTTTAAAATATTAACTAAAAGAATAGACATTGGTTAGAATACATTTATCTTTAATCAAAATACAAATTTATCTGTAATAATTTTAAAAATATTTATGTCTTCCATTTAATTGCTGGCTGATTAGTCACAAGTCCATCACTATGTTGTAAAAACTAGAAAATAACAGCACCAATATTAATGATTTATAAGGAGGAATTGCTTAATACATTTTGGAACAACCAGTACTAAATAATGTTTATCAATAATTATTTGGGGGCTACTTATGTTATACTGGATATATATTTACAATCTATTTTATATTCCTGTTTCATGATTATATAAAATAACAAAACTCATGATTTCTGCTTTTTTGGATGAGCAATTTGAATTTTCTACTTTTGCATATCTGTGATTTTTTCCTGAAAAATTTCCCATGATGTGCATGTATTATTTGTGCAAAGAATATATTTTAAAGGATATCTTCACTTCTATGGTCTTCTGGAAAAAGTAATGCTTTTAATAGAAATATTCACTTTTAAAAAGCACTATTTTTCCAACTAATAAAAATTTTATTATTAGGTTTGGCTGATAAATCTTGATTTCTCAATGTAGTTTCAGACACAAAAGACACAATTAAGTAATTATAGTTCAACATAATACTCTATATAACAGTAGAAGTTTCTTCATGACTTTTGTTTATATTTTTGCTCACATCTCAGAAAATTGAAGAGATAAAATCTCTTTTTTTTTTACTCTGGTGCTTTAAGAAATCTCATTTTAATTGGCCTTCTTGGGTAAAAGGAAGTGTTTAAATTATAATTATTTAAATTACTGTTACAAACAAATTAGTTTGTTTTTGTAGTATCTAATTTTACTATTCCCCCTGCTTTGACATCACCTAAGAAAAAAGCTTAAAGATTTTAAATTCATAAAAAAGTAACAGTACCTGCAAATTGTCACACTTAGGAATATACAATTGGTTCACACTAGTAAAATATTTAAATAATAAGTAGATTATCTACCAATATTCCAAAGCTTAGATACAAATAATAATCTGTGTTGTCCTATAAAGGAATTAATAAAAAAGCAAACAAACAACATTAGTAATGACAAACCCCAAATTTGATTATCAACTGTGGTAAGAGTATTCATTGCACAATCTCTGAAAACATTTGGCATAAGGAAACTATTGTTTTAAAAATTTATTTCACTTATTTATTTCCCCTCCCACTCCCCGCCCCCATTTCATTGTTTGCTCTCTGTGTCTGTTTGTTGTGTTCTCATCTTCTTTTTATGAGGCACCGAAATCGAATCCGAGTCCTCCCATGTGGAAGCGAAGTGCCTAATGGCTTGAGCCACCTCTGACACCTCCATTTCCTGTTTGTTGTGCCTCTCATTGTGTTTTCCTCCTTATGTCTCTTCTTCGCATCATCTTGTGTCAGCTTACCATGCCAGCCCATCACATCAGCTCGCTGTCTTGCTTCTCTTCTTTAGGAGGCACTGAGAACCAAATCCGGACATCCCATGTGGTAGCGGGGAGCTCAACTGCTTGACCTACACCCGCTTCCCCTGACTATTGTTTTTGTAGTGCTTGACCTGATGTCACTTGAATTACCGAGGTGATCTCAGAAACTCAGAAGAAACTAGGGGTATTTTAAAGCCGAAATAGGACCAGAAGTATATTCTGCTGAATTTTTGATAATTCTATTTCAAAATTAGAAAATGAAAAATTTGTATTTTCCAAATCATAAAACCATATACATTTGGCCTCATACACATGTACCCCCCAAACAACTAGTAGCTATGGAAAATAATCCCAAGACCTATAAAAACGCTATGTGTGCTATATGCCGTATGTTAGAAAAGAAGAAAAATGGAGCTATTTTCAGAATGAGAAAACTGTAATGTAGGAGCCAAAACATTTTTAAAAAATCCAATTCTAAAAGGCTTAGTTAGAAAGGGCCAAGTCAGTTTATGTTATTTAAAAAAAAGTAGATCTGCTGTTTTCAACTATAGACAATACCAACATCAGCATAAGTACTTCTTTGAACAGCAATAAAGACAATTATGAAAATTCTTCCTAAACTGTTTTTATTTTTGAAGTTAACTCCACATGGCCTATATTTTCACTTACAATTACTATAGGACTTTCTTTCTGTTAACTGTGGAGCGAGTTGCTATAACTGTGCATCCTTGTAACACAGGTTCAGGGCACAACAAAACTTGCTATAAATGATCCCTTTATTACTTGCACAGAATAAAAAGTCCAGAAAGGGCAAATAATCTCCTTGTCACTTATAAAGCACAAAGAGACCAAAAGAGTAGGAGGGAAATCCCATGACTGCTGGTCTCCTGGGGTGTTCGAAAACTGCTCTGGGTTGGGGTCGATAGATGGCAGCTCTACATGCTCCACTTTGCTTCAGAGCAAAGAGACAAAACCATACTGTTTTAGTATGTGTGTGTTTGTGTGTGTGTGTGTGTGTGTGTGTGTTTAATCCACCTGGCAGGGGAGCCTGCCACTGAGAGTTCCTATTCTGATAAGCATCTAGGTTGCTTTTCCTGTTCCTGGGTTTAAGGTCTGGCTTTTCATTTCATTAGAATTAACATTTCCACTGGTTGCAGAAAGGCACAATATAAAAAAAGAGGTGGGGGTAGCAAAAGGCTGGAGGATGACCATTTAGTATGTGCTTGTGACTTCCCCAGGAAAGGAGGCGGGGGTAGATGAGGTCTGGGTATGGCTGCATAACAGGTCTCTGTGATTTCCCTAACAGTGACTGTGTGAGTCCAGTACCTGAATATCTAACACCTTCCTCAAAATAAAAGAGACAAAGCTTAACTAGCAAGAATAAACAATTTTCCAAGGCCCCCTGAAAAGAAATGTGTGGGATCATATATCTGTCACTACTTCTCAATCCCTTCAAAGTCTATTTACGAATAGCAAATGCAAGAAGCACAGGAGATGTTTCCATGGAGTTCCTCCTGAGAAATATTAGGCTTTAATCAAAATGACATTGAAATTTCATGCATTATTCCCTGAAGATATTCAAAATATCATATACCTCATATATAGCTTTTGATGTTGAAATTAAAGAGACATTCCTTACACCAAAATGTTACATTGTGTTCAATTTTATAAAAGAAATAAGTTTTCTACTTTTACACCCTACAGTTATAATTTAAATAAGATATAAGTATTAATTATTATTTCTGAAATAGAAAAAAAAATGATTCTACTGCACCCTTTAAATAGTATCATTTTTTACAACACATCATTGGAGAATTTTTTGTGACTTAAATAAATATTTGAAAGGCAGCCACAGAAGCTCTAATAAATGACATGGCAAAGAGTATAAATCATTCTTTTGAATACTGAAAGGTAGTTTAATTTAATTAAACTTTAAAAACCATTGGTCCATAAACTTATAGACTCAAGAACTGATGACTTATTTTGAAAGCCACCCAGAAGAAAAATGTTTCCTAAATATTTTGTGGATTTAAATTGCATGCATAGGAAAATTATATTGCAAATAATTGAAGTGCATTTTTTTAAAAGCCAAAAAGTCTGTTAGCTTTAAAAGAATATGTAAGGGGACTTCTTAACAAGATGGCAGTACCTCTCAGTACTCCCTTCCATGAATTGATGTAAATAAACTGTCCCTCCAAAAGTGGGGGAATCTTATAATAGCTCTTATGTTTAACGAACCATAATATTCGCAGAATATTCCCACAAATTCGCAGAACACATAATAAGCATGACATTTTTGGACCAGACTGATTCCAGTCACCAAAGTCCAAAACAAAGTTCCCTTCTAAGGCAATGTTCCGGTATTGAAAGAGGTAAGTAAATGATTGTATTGATGCACAAATTTCCCTTCTGAGGCAATGTTCCAGTATTGAAAGAGGTAAGTAAATGATTGTATTGATGTACCCCTCCCCCCCAATAAAACTACTTAGTCCAAGAGGCCAAGAAAAAGTTAGGGATCCATTCATGTGGAAGTATGTTTAAACTCATGGATCGAGAGCATTCAGAAGTTTCCTTAACATTTCAGCTGTGGGATAATGGACAATTAAAAGCTCTGAGTTAACTTTTCACTTCACAACAATTAGAACCCAAATTCAACATTCTCATGAAATTCCTTATCTCATCTGGGAAAGAATGTTTTGAAGCATTTTCCATACTCCACCCCATCCCATATGCACACATATTAAAATAAGCAAGGTGTACTTTCAACATTTTTGAAATATTCATATTACTATCAGAGTAAATAATTTTGATTAATATTTTAGGTTCGTAGATGATTACTATAAAATAATAAATGTTTTAAATCACCTGCATTATATATGTATTTTAAATGTGATTTAAGGCTTAAATCTATGAAAATAAACATTAATAGAACTGTAAGGATAATTGGAGAAATCCATCATTATAATGGGAAGTTTGAATAAACTTCTCATTAACTGATGGATAAAACAGACAAAGATTAGCAAAACAAAACAGTGATTAACAACACAATTAACAAGTTTGGTCTTGACAGCATGTAAAGAATTCTGATGTCAATAATTATAAGTTCACATTAAATTCAAGCACATATAGAACATTTATATATATTCTGCTGTAATACCAGTCTTAGGAAATTTTATACACAATTTTTATACATTCTATATTGTCTTGCCACAGTGCAATTAAATTCGAAGTTAATATCCAAATGATAAAATTTCAGGCCCAATATATTTGGAATATAAAATAAATGCACTTGAAAATGAATTATGTATCAAAATTAAATTTTAATTTACATTTTGAGATAATTAAAACTATTTAAGAGACTACATATAGAACACTGTTGACTATTATGAAGGTAATATTTCACAGGACATTTTTAGCTATACATGATATTACAGTGGAAAATATTTAAATATTCTTCATCTGACAGGCCAAGTTTCCAACATATAAAAGGCAGATAAAGAACTGAACAATAAACCCAAAGTTGAAGAAATGTTTAATAAATATAAAGCAGAAATCAATGCAATAAGAAAAAATAAATAATAGAGACAATCAACAAAACTAAAGGAGTTCTCTTTGTAAACTATCAAAAGTCTTCATGTATGATTTAAAAAATCAAACTATTTGGAAAAACAAACAACAAAAATGCCTTTTGCTTACTTAGGAATGAAAGGCACTCTTTTCTCAAAAATCATATATTTAGTCATGCTAACTTAGGAGATCTTGAAAGCCCTCCATTTAAAATAAGAAGACAAGATGACCTTTATCACTGAGTCCATTCAGCATTATATTTATGATCTTACTCAGCATAACAGGGAAATAAAATGATTAAAGGCATTGAAAAGATGGAAATGACACTATCATCATTTGTAGATCACATGCTTACCTATGTAGAAAACCCAAAAAGTCTACCATTAAATTAAGAAAACTAATCAGTGAGCATACCAGTTTATCTAAATATATGAAGTTAATTGCTTTTCTATAAAATGCAATTATTAGTCCATGAATAATTCGACTCAGCACTAACAAAAACTATACAATACACAGGAATAATTCTAATAAAAGAATAAAAGAATTGTATATAAAAATATAAAATCTTACTGAAAACATTAAAAAGTCTGAACAAATTGAGAGCTATCTTACATTGAGAAGGATAACAAATATCATAAAAATCTTAATTCTCCTTAAGTTTTGTTATAGATTTAAAGAAAAAGAAAAATCCATCAGGCTTTTTCTTAATATAACTTGACATGCTAATTTTAAAGTATATATTATGGAACAAAAGGCCTGAATAACCAGTATACTACACTGTTTACTGTAAGTAATCTTAAGGAAATAGTACTTGTAGTACTGTCATAAGGTATAATAATTAAAATATTTAGTATTACTACAGGGGTAAACAAGTTGAGATGGAATAAGATAGAGACCTCGAAGTCATATCCACTGACATGTGAAACTTTGATATAAAACATTGAAAGATTTGACTGCAGTGATTTTAAGCACTTTAATTAAAATGCATTGAATAAAGCAAAAATTACCTATAAAGTAAAAGAAGATATTTAAAACACATGCTAAAAAAGGATTTATTTAATAATATAGTTTAAGTATCAATAATTGAGAGACAAACCAAACAAAAAATATGGAAATAAAATCAAAATAAGCTTTTCAAAGACGAGGAAAAAAATATGGTCAATAAACCTATAAAGAAATGTCCATTCTCATGTTATTCAGGGAAATGAAAATTGAAACCACAATAAGATACCATTTAATGCCTACTTGGGGGAAAAGGAAGGGTGGGGCTGGGGATTAATAGCATCACTAATGCATTATTGGTTAGGGTATAAATCAGTTTGAGCACTTTGGAAAATAATTAGGCATGACCTTGTAAAGGTGAACATTCGCATACACTTTTGACTCTGACATTCTACTACTAGGTATATAAACAAGAGAAAGTTTAGCATATGAAGGCATGCATTTAACTACTAAAATACTGGAAACAACTGAAATGTCCTTCGACAGCAAGCTGAATACAAAATTTGTGATATAGTCATACTGCAGAGAAAATAAATGAATTGCTACATGCAACAACTGGTTAATCTTAACATAATATTGAGAGTAAAAAAGCAAGTGCAAAATAGATTATTCATAAAGTATGATAGCATTTTATGAAATTCAAATGCAAACAAAAAATAATCAAAGCTTATTTGGACTTTAAATACGTTGAAGAAATAAAAACAAGGCAAAAATATATTGCATTGCAGTATAGTTACCTACTGAGAGGAAGTTGGGCATAGGATGAGGAGAAACACAAAGGTAGATGGAAGTTACAGGTAATATTCTAGTTCTTGTGTTCTGGGTTCACTGGTGTTCATTATGAATAAATTAATGAGAAAAATGAGGTAATTTGTTGTGAAATAACAATTATGGTTAGCCAATGTCTTGTTATTGAGGTCCAAATACAGGCAAGCAAAAAAAAAAAAGTTCCAATAACATGTCCAAGACACAGATATATGCCATTTTATATCATCATATAACATGCAGAACTATGTGGGAGTGTGGTCTACAATGTGAACAATGGTCCATGCTTAATGGCAAAGCCCCAGGATGTGTTTGTCACTTGCAATTAATGTGCCACACTAATGAAGGATGTTTATTTGGGAGGTTGTGGGAGGTGTGGGAGGTGGGGTGTATGGGAATCCCTATATTTTTTGTGTAACATTTATGGAATCTAAGTATCTTTAAAAAAAAAAAATGTCCAAGACAAATGTGGCCATAATAAATATAGGGACAATTGGATACCTCTATGATTTGGTTTCTCCATGTTGGCACAATGTAATATTTTGCAACTTCAAAATATAGAAAGACATTTCATAAAGAATATTGTTTTCAGGAAAGATTGCTGATAATGAACCCTGCTGCCTACATCCTCCTCACCCCATTGCATAACATAGCTCGTCCTCACTGTTATGCATTCAGTTCTCAGAAAGATTTAGTACCCAAGAAAACCTAACAAATGCAAAAATCTGACTGTTAGCAAAACCAAAATGGAAGATTTATTATTACCTATCTGGGAGACAATTTGAGCTGATACTTGAAGGAAAAGTAAGAGTTAAACAGGAAAACCTAGGAGTTGTGTAGCAATAAGAGCAACGCACTTGTAGTAATAGGATTGTTAGATTACTAACCTGTTTATATAAACTTCACCCAGTTTAAAAACTAAAATTCTGAGTACATCTAAAGGGAAAAAAAGCAAGGTGTTTTGTCTGAAGATATTTTTAAATACAAATGTCAGAAACCCAAATTAAACCCAAGTAAATTAAAATCAAGTAAATTAAAAGGATAAATGATAATTGTGTAAAAATCTATGCTTATGTTTCCACTTCAAGGTTGCAACTAGCCTCCGGCACAATGGAACTGGAAATAAAGTAGTTATAGGGCTCTTCCTTCCTCTTCTCTCCACCTCTCTTTATGGGTGAAACTTATCTCCTTCTATAGAATTCCCTTCTTCCACATGATGGGTCATGGGGGAGGGGGCAACAATATTTGTATTCATATTTAGCAGTTTTCCTATCTATGTGGGACTGGGTGTTAATTTTTCTGATCCATATTACAAAAATTCTAGTAGGTTAAGGGAAAATGGCTTCTCAACATTGAGTTGAAGGGAGTAGGGGAAGTGTTGCTGATTTGAAGATACAAGAAAATATTTATGAGGAAAGACAATGAGCATCCTAGAACAAAATGAATAACCAATAGAACAAATTCCTTATGATTAAAGAAAAAGAAAGAATTTGGAGGAAAAAGGAAAACAAACCAGAGGGCATGGATGATTTAGTAGCCTTGAAAAAGCAGAAGACATTTTTAAGCATGAGAAGATAAAATGAAGAGGGCATAAAATTTTCATTACTTTTACTATATTCAACTTTTTTTTTCAGGAGATACCAGGAAATGAACCTAGGACCCTCCTTGTATATGGGAAGCAGGTGTTCAACCACTCGAGCTAGATCTGCAACCCACAACTTTTTTGAAAACTGTTTTTTAAAAATTTTGTCATAAGCAATCAAAAGACAAACAACACACTAGGAGTAATTAGAAAATATGTGCTAGACAAATAGTTAGTTTTCTTAAGTTTCAAAGAATTTCTTCAAGTCTCTAAAAAGGTGAATGATTTAAAAGAAAAAAAA
Source organism: Cabassous unicinctus (assembly GCA_029593785.1). Classification (NCBI taxonomy): domain Eukaryota; kingdom Metazoa; phylum Chordata; class Mammalia; order Cingulata; family Chlamyphoridae; genus Cabassous; species Cabassous unicinctus. Next base: position 4,949 of record JAQZBX010000080.1, on the reverse strand, counting down.
CTAATTAAGTACATGAACAAGCATGTAAGAACACACAACAAAAAAGGAATGTATTAGAAACATATTAATATAGACTCAGCAATGATTATAAATAAAGGCACGCCATATAACATGTTTATTCATGTGCCACCTCTTAAGTTGGAAAAAAATAAACCTATAGAAATTACAGTAATAATGACAATTCTATGTGTTATTATTACAATTCTCATTTTACCAATGACAAAACTGAACAGTTTAGATAACTTGTCCAAAGTCACACATCTCGTAACACTAGCTCTTTACCTATGCATTTTGGTTTCAGAGCTTTTGCTCTTATCTAATATGATATGCTACCACATATAATAATTTATACATGCATAAATATGTATATTGTATCATATACTACCACATATATGATTTCATAAGTACAACTACAAAATAAACTGGTATATAGTTGCATATGTCTAAAAATAACACAAGATATACACACTAATCATTAAGATTGGATACCATTCTAAATGAGTTCAAATTTATTTATTTTTACAAATTTTCACTTGAAGGCTTATATTATTGTGTTAAAAAAGTAATACTTTAATGGAATTATCTCATCTTTAAAGAATAAATGTGGGGGTTGGTGACATATACAGTATTTATGGCAGGTTGACATACTTACTTTACATTTTCCAACAATATGAGTAACTATAACTCAGATTCTATGTATTAATATGTACGTAATTTAACATACATATGTTAAATGTGTATATATTCTCAATATGTTCCAAATAGCATAACTCTTTTATATGTAATAAAATTGAAGTTGACAGGCACAAAGTTTAAAACAATAAAACCACTCAAAAAGTAAATGTCAGTCTATTTAATAATTCATCCTTAATCACACCTTTTCTCCTCTGGTCTTATACTTTCCAAAATAATTTTTGTTTGCTTTACCTCCAAAATATATATGGAATCAATCTTTAACTCCTTATTTTTCCTATTGTTATTCAAGTCCATGTGACCATTTTCTCTATCTTGAAATTAGAATCTCAATTTCCATTTTTGTTGAATCTTCACAAAAATAAATTCAGATTATATTTTGTTGTTCTTGTAATGTTCATCATATCCTATTCCTTTCCTCTCTGTTGGATCCCTACACACAATTTCCAATTGTTGTTGTCAGTGTGAGGAGCAAAGGAAGAGTCAGACAAGTTGATGCATATGAAGCAGAGGGCTGCAGCTCACTCAAGCAAAAACAGCCCCGAGATCACTGTGACCCTTTCTTTTATTCAGCTTACATCAGTGCATAAATTCTGCCCCCCCTAACCTTGCTCTCCCACTGTGTTTCTCTTACTACAGCAAGAACACTGCCTTCTCTGGCAGTCTACCAAGGGGCATAAGTATAAACATTGTTTTTAGCCCTAAATGCCTTAGTTTATCTAATATCTCAGCTTGGTGCATGAGAGCACTACCTGTTTGTGAGTTCCCAGACAATCTTTCTTGGGAATTCAGAGGGAATTCAGACAATAACATCTGTGTGGTGAGTTCATTTCGCTCTGCCTCCTCCCTCTGATATCTGCAGTATGCAGTGTCCTTGGAGACATTTACTAATGTGTCTCTGCCAGCAAGCATGCTTTTTGAATGCTTAACCCTTTATGCTCTGACTCTCAGCATCTTCACCAACACCAATCATGATTACAATTATCATAAATTCACTTTTCTTACAATTTCATAAATTGCTGCATGATCTGAACTAATGCTTAATTCTCAGATCTTATCTCAATAAACTTTCTGTCTCTTCACTAGGATCTAGATTCCCTAACCTTCTTTTAGTTCCTTCAGCACACTAAACTCACCTTCATTAAGGGCCTCTGTAATAGCTATTTTTTATGCCTGGAACATAATTCTTATGATACATACATTAGCTTAAATGTTTCATCCTCAGAGAGATGGGGGCCATGACCACCGTAATTAAACCACCCAAACCAGATGCTCTCTATCTAGTTACCTTGATTTGCTGTCTTCAAAGCCCTTATCTTTCTTTGGCTCTTTTCCTTAATTGTTTATTTTTTTACTCCTTCCATCCATTCTCCATGAACATTTTTAAACAAGAGCCAAGGAATCTTGTCTGTAAATTTTTTACTGACTTCTCATCCAAAAGAAGAGCCCCTGAACATTAAATATCCTCAATAAATATTTGGTGAATGGACAAATTCTCGAAGAGAAAAACAAAACTAAAACTATCTAACGATAGCAGTGATAAGATACTTCAAAATATATTGAAGGGGGTAGATGTGGCTCAAGTGGTTGAATGTCTGCTTCCCACATGGGAGGTCCTGGGTTTGGTCCTGGTGACTCCTAAAAACAAAAAATCAAACAACAAGCAAAACAAATGAAAAAGCCAACTCAGAGGATCCTATGTGGCTCAGTGGTTGAGCACTGGCTTCCCACATACAAGGTCCAGGGTTCAATTCCCCACACTGTTACTTCAAAAAAAAAAAAAAAAAATCATATACATGCATAGAATGTTTCAGATTGATTCTTTGCTTTCACTGCTTTAACTCATAGTAATGATAATGAAAATGAGTGAATAAGCATTCCATTTTTGACATCAAAGGCAGAAGGAAAAGCAAGCTAAAAATAAAGAAAAGCAACTGATGAATGAGCCATAGAAATTAATGAGTTAAAATAATGAAAGAGAGTAATAATAAGTAAAACAAAATGCAACCTTAATAAAAGAATGTTAAAAACAGTATTTAAATCAAGGTAATTGTTAAAACTCAAATAAGCATGCAAAGAAATGAGATGGCTACAATATCACAGGTGCTTAAAGGGAAATTAAAAAGAAAGAAAAAAAGAAAAACATGTGTAACTCTATGCTAATATTTGAATTTAACAATAGAATTGATGCATTCCAAGGAAATACATTTTGTCAAAATAGATACAGGATATGATTATTTAAAAAAAAACTGTGAAAAAATACCCTGTTGTAATATGAGAAAAGGATATTAAGTAATCTACAGACATAGGATTGCAACCAGATACCTCTACTTACTTTCTATGTGAATTTAATTTAATTGAGCCCATTATAAACATTGGAATAATACCACTTGCTACAGCATTGCTGGATTCAAAAAATGAGAGTTAATGAGATAATATATGCAAATCTCCTGATATATTTTTGACACATAACAGGCATTTATTTAATGATAGATCTTATAAAGGTTATAATTATTATAATCATAATTGCCAATGAATCACCTGTAATAAGAACATTAGACTCAATGTTTAATAGGCAAACTGTTAACAATCTTTCAAGGAGCATGTACATCATTGCCATAAACAATTGTTATGTTTTATTGTGGAAATAAAATACTATCAAATCAAATCTAATATCCTGCTAAAATTAAAATATAGCACATACTTTATTTTTAATTTCAAAGGTGCAATTTGGGCAAGATAATTTATTAAGATATTAAACGATGTTTTATTCTCCTTGTACTCTCCTTTCCCCTTTCAAGCAGATAGTCAGAACTTTGGTTTTCCTGCCCCAGAAGAGATTTGTGTTGCTGGGCTGAATATTAGTAGCCCATGTACAATTTGCATTCCTGGTTTTTGATTTCCAGAAATTGGATTAATAGAGGGAATTTTGCTAAAAAAGAGAGAAAGAGGTAAATGACTTTAAAAGAGCCTACGTGTAGGGTTAGGAATGGGGGTGATTCCCTAAGACTCCAAATAGATGGCAATGTTAAAAGCACACTTTGGCTGGCTCCCTTGAGGCAAGCCAGGGTAAGAATGGAAAAGAAAATCTAGGGCAATGCTTGCATGTTCGTTGTCCTTTAGGAACATGGACCCTGGGCATCATGGTTCCCACAATCAGCAAAGATGCCTGGGTCCAAATTTGTCTCATTAGCAGTGGAGCTGAAAACATTAAGAACCCTTACAATCTGAGAAAAACAGAATAAAGAGCAACCATTATAAACTAAAGAATAAAGGCTTTTTATCCAGTGTCTGACTCTCACTTAAGTCTCTTCGGTTCTTGCACAATCATAGGGAGAATGCAATGACTTCAATAATTATAGTTAATTTTCCCAACAGGCTATTGGCACACAAATTCTAAGCCGGACTGAATTTGATTTTTGAAAAATAATCTTTTAGTAGTTACCAGAAATTCTGTGGGAGGAGAAGGGAAGAATAAGTAGAACATAGGGGATTTTTAGGGCATTGGAATTGTTCTGTATGATGTCGCAATGACAGAAACAGGCTATTATGCATGTTGTCAAAACCTATAAAATTGTATAGCGCAAAGTGTGAACCAGAATGTAAACTATAAACCAAGGTTAGTAGCAATGTTTCAGTATTTGCTCATCAATTGTACCAAATGCACCACACTAATGTAAGATGTCATTAATAGGGGAGCATGTGAGAGGAGGAGGGGTGGGTATATGGTAAACCCCTATATTTTCCATGTAATTTTTATGTAATCTAAAACTTATTTTAAAATAAGGTTAAAAAATAATCTTTTAGAATGTGATAACTTTCGAATGCTGAGATTTGGGAGTTAAGTTCACTCACATGCACATTTTGTAATATACTTTAATAATTCATCAGCTAAAGACAGCAATAGAGAAAACACTATCTTAAATGTAGGGAAAAAACAAATTTGTGAATATTTTATATTTTTCTTGCTGCTCTTGGCATTCCCCATCTTGGTCAGAATAATCATAGCACTTCATCTCAATCCTCCACTTCTAAATGGACAGAACTGGCCAGCAGCTCAGTCATAGTCCAGTAGAAGCCAGAAATAGTTCAGTAGCTATAAGCTACATAAGTTGAAGTGTAGACCACTGTTGGTATGCATTTAAAATGGCAACCACCTCAAAATGGCGGATCCAATGACTCAGCATTGCGGCCTCCTCCCCCCTGCCTCTGTATTCTCCCAATATTACCTTATTAGGACATAAGCGGCCTGCGAG
>JAQZBX010000079.1:13819-155908 GCA_029593785.1 Cabassous unicinctus | reverse complement strand
AGATGTGGAGGACCAGGAACCCTCATTCACTGCTGGTGGGATTGTGGAATGGTCCAGGCACTGTGGAGAAGTGGTTGGCAGTTCCTCAGAAAACTAACTATACATCTTCCATATGATGCCGCAATTCCACTGCCAGGTATATACCCAGAAGAATTGGAAGCAAAGACACAAACAGATTTATGCACACCAATGTTCATAGCGGCATTTTTCACTATTGCCAAAAGTTGGAATCAACTCAGGTGCCCATCAACAGTGAATTCATAAACAAAATGAGGTAAATACATAGAACGGAATATGACTCAGCTGTAAGAAGGAATAAAGTGCTAACACACAGGATAACATGGATGAATCTTGAAGACATTTGTTGAGAGAAGTAAGCCAGGCATTGAAAGATGAACAGTGCATGGCCTCCCTGATATGAATTAAGAAAATTGAGCAGTCTCAGAGAGCTATTGTCTGAAAGATAGATTTAAAAGAAAGGGAAAGAGAAGAGAAGTTTGTGAGCCATAACCCATATGGATGTTATCTATGGTAAAGTGACAGAGTGTAGTTGTGTATTGAAGGGATACGACAGGAGCATCGTGATATTACAGGGTTGGGTGGTGTAGGGTTGACAGATGGGTAGAGTGGGAAGTGTGGGTCAATAGTTTGAGAATACCGGGGAAAGAGTTGGGTAAGCAATCAAGTGAACACGGGATTTGTGGGTATGAGTTTGAAAGTACAGAGGTGGGAATGCTCTTATGGGAATATGACAAAGAAGGGTCACTGGTTTAGGGTGTTGGTTGGGGGGGGTATACAAGACAGGGTGGACATGGAGCAGGCTTCTAGGGTGTGTGTGAGTGTTCAGTCTCTCACTATGTGTTGTATCAGTGAGTGGAGGTGCACATAATGAGTGGGAAGGAGTTGGACTCCCATCTTTGGGAGGACCAATTCATTCAGAAAGAGACAGCCAGGAGTCTCTCAAGAGCAAGGGCAGTTCCTAATAGGGAAGAACAAACCAGTGTGTTAAGACCTCTTGTTGCATGTAGATATGAATCTTGTCATCCAGGGAGTCAAGCCAGGAGGTCATCATGGGCCCCGGGGATTTGGGGAGGGAGGAACAGAAAAGATCAAACAAGGTATTTAGTGGTCAGTGGAAATGTCCTTCACTACCTTGCAGTGATGGAAACAGAACATGGTAAATATCATCAAATTGACAAAAGTGTACAGTCTAATATGTAAACCATACTGTAAACCACTGACAATGTTTAGTAGCTATGCTTCACTATTTGTATATCAGTTATACCTGTGCTACCATCCACATATAAAAAGATATTAATATGGGGGAGGGGAGGAAAGTTGGGTGACATTGGGTATATAAGAGTCTCTTGTATTCTGTGTGCATTTGCTGTGACCTAAAACTTCCTTGAAAAAAAAAGGAAAAATAGTGAGACATTGAGGAATGGGGGCGGGGGAAGGTGCCATGGTACAGACTGGACACCAGATATTGCAGTGATAAAATGCAAAATGTCAAAAAAATTATTTTATTTTTCATTTATTAAATATTCCAATCTGTTAATTTTATTATATTTAGTTTTTTTAAAAGTTTTCATGTTTTATCTCTTACATTTAAACATCTTTATTATTTCATTTTCCTATTAATTGTATTTGGCTATTGTATTGCCTTCATCTTTTAAGAAGCTTTGGATCACAGAAGGGTTACAACTGGGGTGGGAGAGGATCACTGGTGTGGTGTGTCAGGGACGGGGGATGCATGTTCACCTGAACATACATATACAGTATATAAAATTGTTCAAATGTTCATGGGGCATTGTCATGGTGGGTCAAGAATCACTCAATAAATGTTAGAATACAGAAATCCCATCTGGGAGAGCTCTGCCACATTCTCTAAGGGAGCAGCAACAAGTCCCCCAAGTGCAAGGCCAGTGTCTGGCAAAGGAGGATGATCCAGTGATGGGGCCTTGTTATTGATGACTAATGCTATGAGTCTTTGTTCTTGAAATTGAAACTTAGCCTATTGTTATGTGGTGCCTAAGGGTTGCCTTCTGAGAGACTCCTTGTTGCTCAAATATGGCCTCTCTCTAAGCCAAACTCAGCATATGAATGCATAACCTTCCGCTCAGCATGGGACATGACTCTCGGGATGAGACTCCCTGGCACTGAGGGATTGCTACCAAGTGCCAACTGGCAGTGTGATTGGATAAAGACCCTGAGTAAAAGAGGGAAAGGGTAAAGACAAATGAGTTTACATGGCTAAGAGACTTCAAAGTGAATTGGGAAGTCATCTCAGTGTGTAGACTCATAGACTTCCCAAGTGGATATCATCCCAAATAGAGGGGCTCCTGAGGGCTATGGAGACACCCAGGTCCTATGTCAGGGTAGATAGCTCCAGAGTTCGGTGCCTTGCAAGTGGGCCCTACTTTGGGGTTTGTGCTCCTGAGAGTGACAGAGTTGGATTCAAATATGTCTTCCCTGCACATCACTCACCTGTCCATTCTATTCAAACCTAAACTTGGTGCTGGAGTTTGTAGGTGTACATCCAGAGATTGGAGTCTTTGGGCTGTCCATATGCTAGCTGAGCCCAGAATCTCGGTGGAGCTGCAACTCCTATTCTACAGCTCAATAGACTCACCCAGTACACCAGCTATCCCAGGGAATGGAGAGAATCTGCAACTTTAAGCAGGATAATCCCATCTATCTCATCCATGGGATATAAGTCCCCTCTCAATTGGTGGTGGAGTGGACATCACCATCCCAGACTCCTCAGGATTGGGGGAAGTGCTATGGACTAGAGTGGACTTCCTGATATTCTATTATAGACATATTGTGATTCAAGCAATGGAAGAAATTACAACATTGATGTGGAGCCAGTGGCCACTGGAGGCTCTGTGGGCAGGGAGAGGGATAAGCTGTTGTAAAACAGGCACTTTTTGGGGACATGGGAATTATCCTGAATGACATTGCAATGACAGATATAGGCCATTTTATTTCATCATTTAACATGCAGAACTGTGTGGAAGAGAGTGTGGTCTACAATGTGAAGGATGGCCCATGCTTAATGGCAAAGACCCAGGATGCATTTATCCATTGCAGGTGATGTGATACACTAATGAAGGATGTTTATGTGCGAGGTTGTGGGAGGTGTGGGATTTGGGGCATATGGGAATCCCTATATTTTTTGTGTAACATTTATGTAATCTAAGTATCTTTTTAAAAAATATAAAATCATTAAATAAATAAATAAACACACCTCCTGCAACAATCTCAAGCTTCAGTGTCAGCCAATCAATCACCCCTTTGGTTAACCTCTCCCCAGGCACATGAAAGGAAGAGAGGGGCAAAAATCAAACAAATATAATTCCTCTCTCTATGCTCCCCTTCACAAGCCTCCAAGTCTCCCCTCCTCCCCAGGAGCCAGCTGGGTATGTGTCAGCCCCCCAAATCTCTTCCTCCCTTCCCTTTCTCCCGGGGGGCTGGCTCAGTGCCTCTTGCCTCTTAGCTGGTTGTATGACTCCCTTGGCTCCTCTCCCCTCAGGGGCTGGCTGGATGCCTGTCAACCAACTTGATTTCCTCCTCCCTCCACTCTCCTTGGAATGGGTTAAGTGCAGGGCCCAGGTTCTCCTTTTCCATGGAACTGGCTGGGAGCTGGTCTGCCTGCCCAATCATATCCCCTCTGCTCCCATTACCCCTGATCCAGCTGGGTGCCAGCCAACACTCCCAGTTACTGCATGGCTTCCCTCTCCTTGAAAGTTGGCTACCCACCAGCATGACACCCAACTGACTGATGGCTCTTCTCTTCCCCAGGCTGACTTGGTGCCAGTCAGTTTGCTGATTTCCCCTGTCCCTGCTTCATTCTCCCCCTGAGTGTGCTGGGTACCAACCTACACAATTGATTGCCCCATGGTTTCCCTCTACTCATGAGCCTGCTGGACATTGGCATGAACACCTCCTTGCCAGGGTGGCTCCTCTCACTCTCAGAGCCAACTGGGCACTACTCTGCCAGAAAGATTAACTCCCTGGCTTCCCTCCAAAAGGAGCAATCTTGGCACCCCACTCTCCAGCCACCTTCTTCTATAACCTCCATGGTGCAGGGGCTTCCCTTTTGCCAGGAAAGCCTGCCTACCTTCCTGCACTTTCTGGAGGATGTGTGCAACCTGCCATTCCCTATTCTGCTATCATGGTCCCTTTCTCATTGGTGTTTCATGATGCTATTATTGATGAGGCTATTATTCATTTACAGGACTTCCATTTATATCTTTTCCAAATAATGAAGGGCTTTGTTTGCTGTCTTGCTTCATGAAATCTGTATCTACATACACCTATTTAAAGTCCTCATTTTAAGTAATTTGCATATTTCTTTTTCTCTGTAGTAACTGTTGCATTATTCTTTTAAAAATTATTTTATTTAAACAAATCAATTTTATTGATACATATTAATAAAGTATACAAGTCATCCAAAGTATACAATCAATGTTATGCAGTTTAATCACATAGTTGTGCATTCATCACTTCAAGCATTATTAGAGAATTTTCATTGTTTCAATAATAATAGTAAACAAAAAACAGACAAAAAAACAGTCAAACAAGCAAGAAAATTCTTCACCTCTCAATCTCTTTGTTATCCCTGCTGCAAATAGCTGCTATTTCTGGCTATTCTTGCACAATTATTTATTTATTTACTAAGCAGTTTAATTGAGATGCATTCACGTACCTTATGATCTGTCTAAAGTGTATAATCAATGGCTTTTAGTACTATCACAATGTTGTACATTCATCATCACAAAAATTTTTGAACTATTTCTTTTTTTATAATTTTTTATTTTTTAAAAGATACTTAGATTACATAATGTTACACACAAAATATAGGGATTCCCATACGCCCTACTCTGTACACCTCCCACACCCTCCAACATAAACAGCATCCTCCATTAATGTGGCATGTTCTTTGCAATTTATAAATGCATCCTGGGGCACTGCCACTGAGCATGGACCACAGTTCACATTGTAATCTACACTCTCTCCCCACAGTTCTGCATGTTGTGGTATGATATAAAATGATCCATATCTGTCATTGCAATGTCATTCAGGATGATTCCCAAGTCCTAAAAAAGCCCCCGTGTTACAACTGTTTTTCCCTCTCCCTGCCCCCAGGGCCTCCAGTGACCACTGCCTCCACATCAATGCTATAAGTTCTTCCATTGCTAGACTCACAATATGTCTATAGTAGAATACCAGTAAGTCCACTCTAGTTCATAGTTTATTCCCCAAGCCTCATTTAGGATTCTGGGATGGTGATGTCCACTCCACCTCCAGTTGAGAGGGGGCTTCGATCCCATAAGGCCAATGGATGGGACTCACTTACTTGCAGTTGTAGGATCTCTCATTTCCTTGGTGTGGTTGTTGTCAATCCTCACCTCCTTTTTAGTTGTCCTGGGTGAGTCCAGTGAACTGGAGAGTTGGTGTTGCAGCTCTGCTGAGGCTCCAGGCCCAGCTGGCACATGGACAGCCCAAAGATTCCAGTCTCGGATGTATACCTACCAAATCCAGCACCAAGTATGGGTTTAAATAGAAGGGACAGCTGAACCATGTATAGGGAAGCCATAATTGAGTCCAACTCTGTCATTCTCAGGAACACAAACTCCAAAGTAGGGCCCACTGGCAGGACACCAAACCCTGGAGCTATCTCTCCTGACTATTGAAACTGAGTGTCTCCAGAGCCCTCAGGAAACCCCACTATTTGGGGTGATATCAACTTTGTAAGTCTATGAGATCTTGCTGAGATGTGCATAAGTGTTACCTCTGGGCTGACTTCCTGACTCACTATGTAGTCCCTTAACCATATAAACTCATTTGTCTTTACCTTTTCCCCCTTTTATTTGAGGTCTTTTTCCAGTTGCATTGCTAGTTGGTGCTTGGTAGTAATCCCTTGCTGCCAGGGAGGCTCATCCCCGGGAGTCATGAAGGGCTTTGTTTACTGTCTTGCTTCATGAAATCTATATCTAAATACACCTATTTAAATTCCTCATTTTAAGTAATTTGCATATTTCTTTTACTCTGTAGTTCCTCTGGTGCAATATTCTTGAATCTAATGACTGTATCTCTTGCTAATGTTTTCACTTATGTGTTATGTGAGGTCTTCCTAAATGGGGTTTACCTTTACTGAATATATATTTATGTGATTGTTCTTAAATTTTATTTTCTCTTGCAGAAGAAAGCCTCAACCCCAGAAGCCTGTGATGACTGTGAAATGAGCTGAAAGGAGACTCATCCCTTTATAACTGCATGGAGCAGAGCTGCTCAGTGATCTGAAATGCATTTTGGACAATGTACCTGTTAGGAATAAACTTGCATGTAGTCACAGGTATTTTTTTATGTGAATCTCTTAAGGCATGATGAATAGAGTTACCAGAATTCCTAAATATATTATCCTTTCAATAAGCCTTTATTTCCTTAGGACACATATAGACCACGTCTTTTTCAGATTTAATAATAAATACACACATCTGAAAGCACAGTGCCCATATTTAGATGATAAATGCAATTTTTTTCTATTAAAGAAACCAATTACATGAAAGGGAAATGAAGTTTTCTATATATTGCTAAGTAACAAAGGAAAATAGACAAAATAACTTATTGTTTAAGCTCTACCTAGAACATAGCTATACTTTTATAAGAAAAAATTTAAAACAACAAGGAATGATAATACTATCTCTGGATTGTTGATTTATAATTAAATTTCTCTTTCACATTTCTTTATTCAGTGTGGCTCAGTTTTTTTTTTTTTTTTAAGAGAAATTGTGTAAAGTTGATGGTTCTTACCTTCCCAGGGCTTTAAAACAAATAATATATAGACAAGATATCTTATGGGGCATTATTTTATTTAATTGCTTGAATTGTGGCCTCCAAGGGAATACGTCAATAATTTTCTCTAGGGTAAACATCCCCAAAGCTTTAATAGCATATTTTTGTAGCAGTTTGGAGCCAGGATTCAACTCATCTCTGCCTTTCTCAGCTATCCCCAAACTTTTTAACAGGTTGTTTAAAAAATTCATTTATTTGAAATGGACAATGAAATGCACTACACACTACTATTATATTCAGGTCTATTTATATTAATTGAATATTAAGCAGGAACATTTCTGGAGTTCATTAACCTTAGCCAAAGAATCTTCAGTAAGTGAGTCACTCAAGTGCTTCTTTATTAGGTGAGTTGATACATTTGTTGTTTCATTTTCACTTTAGAATGAAAATATTGAGTTCTAATAATCTTTCCAGGAGACAAGTCCATGTATTGGCCAAAGTTCCAAAATATCCATTTCATTTGGTGAAGACAGGGATGAAGGCATTATGCATTAATTCTTCCTTTTTTTTCAAATGACATCCTTCCTGGTGGAATAATGCCAGTAGATGAGAAGAGGTAGATGATGTGTCAGAAAGAGTGAGGAACAGATTCATATTAAAAGTATCAAATGTGTGATGAAAGATATCCAAGTATCTCTGGGCTTCAATGAATGCTAACATGATAGATATAAAGGTTATGATGAGGTTAATTCTTGTGATCCAAAGGTTACAGGGACAAGGCTGTGAGCACAGAAGAAAGAATGTGCTTGATGGGTTACCAGGTTTAGAAAGAATCTGGGGATTCCTATTTCTGTTCTTTTCCCAAATTCTAAAGCGAGAGCATCTATGAGAATTCAGGCATTCATTTGACCTCTGCTCTTTGTGGCTTTTAGGAGTTCCACAAACTTCTGGTGTGGACCAATTCCACATGTGTACACATTTGACCCCCATTAAAGAGAAAGATTGTGAATATCAGATGCACAAAATGATCCCATTCAACTGCACATGTTCTTGTTCTAGTGGCACCAGGAATGTTATCGTCCTGTTTGTGATGGCTCTTTTAACCAGACACTTGTCCTTGGAAAAGCTTAAACTTGATTCAGAATGGCAGAATGTACTTTTTGCTGCAGCCTAAAATTTATGCATTGTGTCCAGTACTACTAGAGTTCTTACTGTTTGTCACTTACTCATCTTAATTTGCCACTTTAGGAAAAATAAGAGCTTTTGGTTCAACTATTGCTTCAACTATTTTTAATCACTGCCATCACAATCATATTTTGGAGTAAGCACCTATTTATAAATGATATATTATTAAAAGGAGAATGATTTTATAAACTTTTTGAAATTAGTTTAACATGAGTGGATTAGTTTGGTTTTCTTCTTTAGACTAGTTCTAGATTATATTGAGATTATTGGGTTACTAGCCATGAGGCTAGAACTGTAAAGGAAGAGAGAACAACCAAGAAAATTGTAATTGGACCATTTTGCTGGATAGGTAACATTTTAAAATTCATTTAGAAGTTCTAATTAAGTGTCTGTTAGCTTAAGAAGTGAGGTAGGGATATTCATGGTGTATATTTCCTCCAATACAAGTATTATTTTACTAAACTCAGATTAATATAAGAGCCAGATTGACTGTTCTTTGGAGGCTACCTGCCTCTGGTGAAAATGGTCTGATTATTTGAAATATAGTATATTCTGCTCATAATGTTTATATTCATAAATCCACTCATACAGATTGTACTCACTGTAAACTTGTGCTATTAATAAGTTATAACTTTTGAAATAATGCGACAGAGCCAACCAAGTGTTAACCACAACACTATTTATGGAGACTGACTAAGCCTTTCAAATGTCCTCATTTTTTCCTCTTAATTTAAGTTTTGCTATGCTGGATCAATTTTCCTATTTTGTCCACAGTATCCAAGGAAATCAGAGTGCTGGAGCCACATTCATCCTCTTGGGTTTCTCAGAATACCTGGACCTCCAGGTGTCCCTCTTCCTGATTTTCCTGACCATCTACATAGTCACTATGGTGGGGAACCTCACATGATTGTCATCATCAGAATCAATCTAAACTCCACACCCCTATGTACTTTTTCCTCAACCAGTTGTCCTTTCTTAATTTCTATTACTTCACATTAGTTACACCCAAACTCCTAGAAAACTTGATTGTGGAAGACAAAACCATCTCTTTCACAGCATGCACTACACAGTTCTTTGAATGCCTATGTGCAGTGATGGAAACTTTCATGTTGGCAGTGATGGCATATGACCAGTTTGTGGTGGTTTGTAACACTCTTCTCTACACAATTGTAAAGTCCTGGAAGTTGTGTTGCTGGTTGGTTGCTTTCTTATACTCTTGGGGTATAGTAGTACTTACCTACTTTCTATTGGAATTATTTTTCAGAAGAAAAAATATCAAAAATAATGTTGTCTATGAGCATGCTGCAGTTGTTGCTGTGTCCTGCTCTGACTCCTACATTATCAAGATGATCATTTTAGTGTCAGCCACATTCAATGAAATAAGCAGCCTCATGATCATTTTTGCTTCCTATGTTTTCATTTTTATCACTATTGTGAATATGACCTCGACTATGGGGCACTTCAAAGCTTTTTCCACGTGTACCTCACACCTAACTGCCATTACCGTCTTCCATGAAACCATCCTTTTCTCCACTGTGTTGCTAACTCCAAAAGCCATGGCTCATGGTCATGGTGACTTCTGTCTTTTACACAGTGGTCATCCCCTTGTTGAACCCTCTGATATACAGCCTCAGGAACAAAGATGTGAAAGAGAACATCCAGAAATGAATCAATAAAAAATTGTGCTGTAAAGTTAGTAAAAATTTACTTATTCATTTTCAAGAGTAATGTGGAGAAATATCCAAGTCTTCTAGTAGTTTTAATTACTCAAATTCCAATGTCAAAAAGCAAAGCAATACATTTGTCTAAAGAAACTCTCAGTTGATTGATCTACTCAACGTCTGTTTAAAGTTTTGTTAATTATCTGTAAAATCATAAAAAAACACTTAATTAAACATCAGGGCATTTAAATTGCCTCTAGACTCAGACTTTTGCATGTAAAGATTTCTGAGTTATTACACATGACCATGTAGTTGCTCAGGGAAATATTCCATTCTTTTGAAGTCATTCAGAATGGGTTTATAGTGATTTTCTAAAAAATTATTTCTTGAAATGAATGAAGATACTTCATGGTGAAATATAATAAACTAAGAGCTATTGAACACAGTCATTCAATGATACATTACAAAGTGCAAATATGGTTTGGTTAAATTTTATGTTAATATATATTTTATTTACTCTCCATGTATTAAGACAACAAAAAAATGAAAATTAAAAAAACTGCACACTTCAGAAAGAGGTGTCTATAACTTGAATTTGTTATTTATGACAATCTTATGTTTCATATAATTTAGCTATTGATGCAAAACAAAAACAAATATAAAATTTTCAGTGCTTTGCTACACGAGGATTTTAATATTTTTAATTGTTGGCCTAACTGGACAGCTTTGCTAGCATCAGCTGAAGCATCTATGTCACCTGATTTAGTCAGGTTTTCACTGGTGAAATAACCTCCCATCTATAAATCTGCTTGCTCATTGGGAAGTAATTTGACATGATTGAAGATTGTCTTCTATTTCTGCAAAATATTTTTGCTTGAAATTTGATAGGGGTTGTTTTGAATCTGTAGATATTGTTGGATAGTATTGATATCTTAAAAATATTAAGTCTTCCAATCCATGAGCATGGGTTTCCTTTCCATTTATAAGGTCTTCTTTCATTTCTTCCAGCAATGTTTTGTTGTTTTCAGTGTACATGTCTTTTGCCTTCTTAGTTAAATTTATTACTAGATATTTTATTCTTTTTAGAAAGTAATGAAAATAGAATTGTTTGTTGATTTCGTTTTTGGATGGTTCATTGCTGGTATTTACAAATGCAACCAATTTTTTCATGTTGCTCTTGTAACCTGCACCATTGATGAATTTGTTTATTAGCCCCAATAGCTTTCTTGTGGATTCATTGGAATTGTGTCTCTCTTTATAGGATCTTATTATCTGTCAATAGATGATATGACATCTTCCACTTTGTCATGAACAACAAATTGAAATCATAGTCAGCTATTTATGAAGTATGCAGTTTTTAATTTTTCCTTTTTTTTTTTTTACTTTTTCTTGTCTTAATATATAGGGAGCTAATACAATTTATATCAACAAATAAAATTTAATCAAACCACATTTTCCTAATTACTCTGGCGAGTAATTCTAGTACAACATTGAATAGCAGTGGTAAAAGCAAGGCATCCTTGTCTTGTTCCTGATCTTAGAGGAAAGCTTTCTGTGTTTCACATAGCATATGATGTCAGCTGTGAGATTTTTGTAAATGACTTTCATCACATTGAGGAAGTTGCCCTCTATTCCTAGTTTTCTGAATTATTTTATCATGAAAGGATGTTTAAATGCCTTTTCTGCATCAATTTAAATGATCTTTTTTTTCCTTTTTCTTCCCTTCCTTTTAATAATGTATGTATTAGTCAGTGTTCTTTAGGGAAACAGAATCAACAGGACATATCTGTCAATAATATGAGATTTTATAAGAGTCTGTCATGTGACCATGGGGATGCACAAGTCCAGGTTCTGCTGGCAGGCTGCAAATCAGGGTTTATGATGAAAGTCCAATGAAGGTCCTTGAGGAGTTTCTGGGAGATGTTGGCTGTCCAAAAATGAGCTGGGAAATTTCTCTAAATGTTGAAATCACCTCCCCTTTTAAGGCATTCAACTGATAGGATAAAGTGTCACTCGTTGCTGACAGCAATCTTCCTGATTGATGTAGATATAATCAGTTTTCTATTCAGTAATCTCACTGGTAACTAGAGTTCATAAATGTCCCTGACATTACAATTAGCCCTGTGCTTGCTTGACCAAACACCTGGGCACAATTACTTGGCCAAGTTGCCAAATTAGCCTAACCATCACAATGTGGTATATTATGATTGATTTTATTATATTGACCCACCCTTTCATTCTTAGGATAAATCCCAGTTGGTTATGGTGAATAATCTTTTTAATATGCTGTTAGGTTCAGTTTTCTAGTATTGAGGATTTTTGCACCATATTCATAAAGGATATTGGTCTGAAGTTTTCTTTTCTTAAAATGTCTTTATCTGGCCCTGATAGTAGAGTAATGCTGACCTCAAAGAATGAGTTAGGAAGTGTTGCCTACTCTTAAATTTTTTAGAAAAGTTTGAGAAGACCTGACATTAATTCTTCTTTGAATATTTGGTAGAATTCACCAGTAAAGTGATGTATTTCAGAATTTTCTTTTTTGGGAGGTTTATGATTACTGAATAAATATTTTTACTTGTTATTGGTCTGTTGAGATTTTCTCTTTTTCTTGAGTCAGTTTAGGTGATTTGTGTGTTTCAAAGAATTTGGCCATTTTATATAGATTATCAAATTTGCTGGTGTACTATTGTTTATAGTACTATCATATAATCTTTTTATTTCTGTTACATCAACTAAAATTATTTCTGATTTTAGTTATTTTTGTCTTCTTTGTCCTTCTTGTTGTCTGTCTAGCTAAAGTTTTGTCAAAGTATCATTCTTTTGGTTTCATTGATTCTATTATTTTTCTTTTTTTTTTTAATTTATTTTTTTATTGTTCATAAAAATCAAGATTTTTCACAGTACATACCAATATTTGTAAAATGATATACAAATATATATTAGTTTTCTATTCACTATTTCATTTATTTCTACTCTAATCTTTATTATTTCTTTCCTTTTGTTAACTTTCAGTTTAGTTTGGTCTTCTTTTTCTAGTTCCTCAAAGTGTGAAGTTAGCTTATTGATTTGGGAGTTTTCTTCATTTTTAATGTAGATATTTACAGCTTAAATTCCCCTCTGATTACTGCTTTCCTTCTATCGTATACATTTTGGTATGTTGAGTTTCCATTTTGATAAATTTTTATTCAATTTCAAATTTCCTTTGTGATTTCTTCTTTGACCCATCTGTTGTTTAAGAATTTGCTGTTTAATTTTTACATATCTATATATTTTCTAGTTTTCATTCTGTTATTAATTTCCAGCTTTATTCCATTTTGCTTTTAGAAGATACTAGGTATGATTCCAATCTTCAATTGAGATTTTTTTGAGAACTAATATATGGCATATCCTGGAGAATAATACACATACACTTGAGAATAATGAGTATTCTGATATTGTTGTATGGAGAGTTTTAGATATACCCTTTAGGTCTAGTTGCTTTCTAATGCTGTTCAAGTGCTCTATATCCTTATTGATCATCTGTTTCGGTAGTTTAACAACTATTGAAATTATTGAAATGAAGAATTGAACTTTCCTACTTTTATTATAGAATTGTCTATTTCTTCTTTCAATTATGTTAATGTTGCATCATATATTTTGGGGCTCTTTTATTAGACTATATATATATTTATTTATAATTATATTTCATTCTACCCAACATTTATTGTACACATGCTATGTGTCAGGCACTATGCTTGGTATCAAATATGTAGAATATAAGAAAGAACAAGTTATAATTTACAGTGAAGTCTGAATTACAATGATGAGCCACAAGAAGCCCCTTTCCCCTTCTATTAAACAGTATGTGGTTTATATAGAAAAAATGTTAAAATTGAATTCATAAAGTCTCAAAGAAAAAAACATGTATATATAACTTTCAGTGTTTTGTTTGTTTTTTGCTTCAGAGAGTTGGACAAGGCATCTACATTCTAGTACCTCTTTTTGCAACAACTAACCAAAGTGAAAGACTAACAACATAAAATGTAATGGAAAAAGGTCATGAAAATCCACAAGGAATTTGAATCCCCAAATAAGTTATTTACAAAAATGACAAACTTGCTTTTCTAAACACTTTTCTACTGGTAGAAATTACAAAAAAAAATTCACATTAGAAATATGTAGGCTGGGGAGTGGGTGAATCTCAGTGGTTGAGTGTCTGTTTCCCAGGTATGAGGTCTTGGGTACAATCCCCAGTACCTCCTTGGAAAATAAAATCTGTAGGCTGATATAGCAAGTTAAGACCATCACTTTTCCATACTAAGTTCATCAAGTAAATATTTTATCTAATTTAAGTTTTCCAAAAAAATAGGTCAAATATTTACACTATATTGATTTGGTACCCTAAAAGCCATTTATCAAACTAACTTTAAACTGCAGGTCATATGCTACAAATGGTACATGCATATCACTGAGGATCAATATGCACATGTTCATATTACATACCTGTGAAATGGCTAACACTGCTGTGTTTGCTACTTCCATAAATAGTTTTACACTGTAAAAATTCTCTAGCCTATCTTGAATCAAAATGCAAAGAGAACAAAAGAAAATACTTTGACACTTTTAGACATTTGCTCAGGATTTTAAAAATGCAATCATTATAGTGCTTTTGGGACATAGAGATTATTGAACAAAAAATTAAAGTCAACACTGCTTACTAAGTACCTGACATGAAGAGAATATTCAACATACTTTTGTGGGAAGCACATAAGTGAATGCATATTACAGAACTCTCTCTTCTATCTGGTCTTTTCCTGTTGTTTTATTCTAGCTTTACATGGCTGTGGATCCTTAAAAGATGGAGATTGTTCTATGAAGAAAGAGGCAGAAACTCAGAATATAACCAAAAGAGAGCTTTATTTAGCTAAATGGAGAATACTTGTAAGAATTTAGATCAAGCAATCATAATTATTGAATAATAACAATCTAGCAAAGAGAAATGGGTCAATTAGATAACATAAAGGAAAGATGAAAGTATATGTACAATCACCCACCAAAGACCAGCAATCTATATCCAACATTAATAAATAGTCAAATAATCACAATTATTGATTACTTACAATATAATGCACTAAACCAATTAGATAGTATAAAGGAAAGAGAGAGAGAGTACATTTACAAACACTCACCAAACCAAGTGAACATTCAACATATGGTCTTTCACAAGGCTGGGAAGTCTTGTTCAACAGCTGACAAGAGTACTGATTGGAAACAACACCTGGGTAGAGCTTCTTAGCTACAGCCCTTCCCAGGGTACAACACACAAAGCCCTAGGTAAAATACAACACCATGTTCTTATACAATACAAAGCCAAGTCCTAGGTAAAATTCAACACCAGGTTCTGGGTACAATATAATACCATGCAGAGCATCCTCTCCTGGGTGAGATTTCCACTGACAGTCTTGAGGCTACCCCTTTTCAGGGATTCTGAGTCTCATAACTCTTGCCAATCTTGCAAATTGTGCATGGGAAAATTTTGACATAACTATCTGTGTGCCTGCAGCCATTGCCTTCAAGCACATCCTCCCACTGACCAGACCCCAGTTAACATTCCTTCATTCTTGTGGGAAGAATACTCCAGGCACCTGCACATTCTCTACTGTTGGTTCACAATTCTTAACCCATTCCCTACATTTATATTTTCATACCAGAGATTTAATAAAATAATATTACATTAACCTTTTCTATTATAATAACCTTTTTAAAAACAAATTGCTGTTTATTTTGTGATATTTTTTTAATTGGCACTATGCTAAAAATAAAATTGGCTGCATTATGGCGTTGTTCACAAAATTCAAGTATCTTATTGCTAAAATATTCCACAATGAATTCAGTAAACATTTTCCATTTCCAGTTGCCTGAACAATGAATCCAACTATTTTTATCAAGTACAACTAAACTGAAAACAGCTATTTTAAAACACTGGAAACCAAAGCCAATTATCCCATAATCTAACATACTAACACTTTCCATCAGGATAGAAAAATGAGCATCCAAAGTAAAGAGAACTACATGATTGATCAAGTAACTGATCAAAAACCACATCTGTGTTATATGTGTTAATAGTTACTCAAAGCCTGAGTTTTCTGCCTTCATTGTTGTTTCCTAGAGTCATAGCTTCAATGTCAAATGTGACAGTGGATCCAGAAGTATCTGCAGGCAAATGATTAGTCATTTATTTTCCATTAACAAAAACTGCACTATTTGTACTAAAGTACACTGCTTGATCCCACCACAAAGAGTCATATCCATACTGTTTTTCTGCACACACTCCTATAGTGTCTCTTCTGTCTGGTTGTCCTACAGTTTCAACTCTGAATGTTAATGTCTACCCACAAAAATAAGTTGCAGTGCTGTAGTAGAGAATACCTGTTGATTCAGTTTACTCTGGAGTGTTATACTTCTTGGAGTCCTCATCTGTATCCCTCAAAGCCGGTTGTCCATTCATGAGGTACCAATGTGAAGTGACCTATCTGGTGGACACTCCAGGGAATTCACTCCTGTTGACAATCTCCTCAGGCACAGACTCTGAACTGATAATCAATATTGGGGTCTATGTGCAATACTAGGAATCAAGTTTCAGAGCCTACATACACATCTTCAAAATGATTTGAATTACATTTATGGAACTGGAGCCTGCAATCTTGGACTGCAATGTCATCATCACCATTACATCATCATACTATGATTCCTCCTGGTTTCTCTATTAGTTATTCTAATGGTCCTGGTGGGAAAGATGCTACCCTTTCATGGTTAAAAATGTGATCTTTAACTATGTTAAGAATTGAGTCATTCAATTCAGCAGATAAACAAGGCACATAAACCAGTAACGACATTTCTAGTAAGCTGTCTGAATACGAGAGGACTTTTTGGTAAAGCTTCACAGTTCCTCCTTCTGTTCTCCTACACCCCCAAATATGGTGAGCTCACCTTCTCAGACAAAGTCTTCTGCAGTGTTAAGACCATGCTCAATGAGCTTCTGGCAATCAAGTGGCTTAATGGTCTTCTGCTCAATGCAGTCCACTTCTTGCAAAATGGTCACCAATTGCTCTTCCAGGAGCTTCCCAAGGATTCCCTTTAAATTTTTAAAATGCTGTTTGAAGACATTTATTGTCTGTGATACACTATCTTTTGCTGCCTCCGAGTCTCCTGAAACCTGTACAACCACTGGCCCAGCTCTGGCTGGTAGCTCTGCCCATATCTTGATTTGGGACTTCTAGCATCAAAACTATAAGCCATTAATAAATTCATGTTGTTAAGCCAAAACCAGTTGGTGATATTTGTGACAGCAGATCTGGCAAATTAAGACATAATTTAAATTCTTATTATTATTATTATTTTATAAGTATTTTTAAACTTTATTTTTAAAGAAGTGTCAGATTCCAAAAAAATTACATAAAAAATATATCAGACTCCCGGATACCCCAGCCCTTCTCCCTTTCACATTTTCCCCAATTAATATCATTTTTCATTAGTGTGGTACATGTGTTACAATTGATGAACAAATGTTGAAGCAATGCTACTAATCATGGCCTATAATGTACATTATTGTTTACACTTTGCACCATACAATTGTAGGTTATAAAAAATATATATTGGCCTGTACCCTTCATTGCAATATCATGCAGAACAATACCAATGTCCAAAAATGTCCCATTTTACATATTCTTCCCTCCCCCTCCTCTAAGAATCTCTGGTTATCACTATCTTTATATCAATGTTACAAGTTCTTCCTTAACTAGTATAATAATGGATTTACTTTGGTCCATATTTGCATTCCCCCCTTATGTTTGTTCATTCCTCAATCTTGAGGATTTTGGGCTGGTAATGCCTACTCTGCTTCCCTTTGAGAGGGGGCTTAGATTCCATGGGGCAGATAGATGGAACTGTCTTGTTTGCAGTTGTAGATACTCTCTGTTTTTTGGTATGGGGTTGTCCATCATCATCATTTTGTTAGTTCTCCTGGGCATATTTGGTGAACTGGATAGTAGGTGTTAGATGCAACTCTGCTGAGATTCAGGGCTCAACCAGCATATGAATAGACCAAAGATTTAAGACTCTCAGTCATATTTTTAATGGTTATAGTGCTAATTGTAGGTTCAAATAAAAGTATCAAAAGTGCCATGTGTAGGGAATTTATAAATAAGTCTAACTCTGTTATACTGAGGAGATAGGTTAACATATATTTCTAGGTAAGGCACACTGAAAAGGACCCATTTCCTGGGAATATGTGCCCTGTCTATAGTCTCTAGATGTCTCTCATCCTCAGGAGCAACCCTGCATGGGGAACTGTTTACTCTGGAAGTCGGTGAGATCCTCCTGAGATACCCATAAGCATTGCCTCTGGAATGACCTCCTGAATCACTTTGAAATCTCTTAGCCATTAAAAGTGTTTTGTATTTAATACTTCCTACTGCTCTTCAAGGTTATTTTCCAGATACATCACTAGTAGATGCTTGGTAATAATCCCTCGGTGCCAGGAGGTCCAGCCTCCAGTGTCATGTCCCCCATGGGAAGGCAGTGGGTTTATATGCTGGATTTGGCTTAGAGAGAGGCCACATTTGAGTAACAAGGAGGTTTTCAGGAGGTAACTCTTTGGCATTATATCTTAACTAGGCTAAGATTCAATTTTCCAAGAATAAGGTTCATAAGTACAAGCATTAATATCTACTATGGTCATTTGTCATTTGGATTTGTTTTCTCTTTGAACTGCCTTTTCAGGTTTTTCACCCATTTTTCTCTTGAGTAGTTTATCTTTTTATTAGTGATTTGCAGGATTTCTTTATACATTCTGAATATAAGTACTTTGTTGAATACATGTATTATGAGTATTTCCTCCTAGATTGTGGCTTGTGTATTCACTTCCATGCTGATGTGCTTATGTCTTAATTTTTAATGCAGCACAATTTATCAATTTGTTCCTTTGTATAATAAACTACTTTTAATTTCCTATTAAAGAAATATTTCTCTCCAACATCCTCATATTCAGATATTTTACATCCTAACTTGTCTCAAATTCCATATAATATTCTGTATTTCATATAATATTTTCTCTTATTTTGTTTTCTAGATTTTATATTAGTTTGCCATTTTGCTTTTTACATTGATTTTTATGAAAAGTGGACCATATGACAATGTATGAATGGAGGAATAGTATTATGAATGCATATTAACCCTAGCAATATTTATTTAAAAAGCAATCATTTATACACTGCTCTACAATGCCACATTTTTCATAAAGTAATAGCCCCTAATTCATGCATCTGTATTTTGACCTTCTATATCTTTCCAATATCCTATTTGCCTATAATTCGAGCCACCCATAATTAATAAGCTTTTATATCTAATAGAACAATCCTACAACATTGTTCTTTTCCTTGCAGGATGATTGAGATATTCTTTACCTTTCCAAACACATTTTAAAATCATCTTTGTTTGGATTTAGGGTAGGATTACAGTAGAACTATAGAACCATTTGGAAATAAATGGCACATTTTCATCACCAAATTATGAGCATTGAGTGATTGAGTTGATGAAGAATTTATTCAAGGTATTTTTACATTATTTTATAAGATGAAAATGTGATATAGCTCCTTAATATTTTAATATGGCAATTTGCATTTTATGAATTTTCAAATATTGAACCAAAAATGTTTTCTGAGAAAACTAATTTGACTAATTTGGATGTGATATAATATACTTTCTTTTTATTTAGTTCAATGTGTCAATATTTTGTTTAGAATTTTAAAATCTGTTCTCATGGATGAAATGCTTCTATAATTTTATCTTTTTGTACCTCCTTGTTAGTTTTGGGTATCAAAATTGTGCTGATCTCTTAAAATGTGTTAGGAAGTCTATCTTATTTAATTCAGTGAAAAGGTCTACTGAAAATTAGAGTTCCCTGGTCAATATGAAAATTTTGTATTGCATAGAAAATTTTTCACTTATGGATTCAGTTTCTTTAATAGTGGTAGGAAAATTATCCTCTTATTTCTTCTTCAGTGAATATTATTTTATATTTTCATTGGAATTTATCCACTATAGTTACATTTTCAAAGTTAATGATACAACATTGTTTATCGTACTCTCTAAATTTGGCATAGCATCTATAATGATAATATTGTTCATGGGCACTACATTAGTTATTTTTGTTTTCTCTCTCTTTTCCTTGATTAGACTTATGATATTTTCCAAACGAATTTGTGGAAAAATGTAGATTTGGTCAGCATTGCAGTTGTATTCTCTGGGTGTAGATTCTGAGACAGAGTTTGTGATGAAGAATATTTTTTAGGAATATATAGCTGTGGGGAAAAGAGAAGGATACAGTTTGGGACAGAGAGATAATTCAAACCATGGTGCACCCACCAATCCCTGGATACCCCATGGAAAGCTTGGCCATGAATATGATCCTTCAGAGTTGTGCCCCTGATGCCAGGTCTTTATACTTTTACCTTAATCAGTCATCTGGGCATGGTGGCTCCCCAAAGCTGAGGTCAACTGTGAAGGAGTTAACAATTGGGAGAACATATCCTTCCTTGAAGCGGAATTTGTATAGTGCAACTCTGCCCACCACAGCTAGGTGCAGAGAATCAACAAATCTCATAAATATTGGTGAGACTGAATATTGGTAGAATTACCATATACAGCTATTTCATAGTACACATCTAAATAAAAATATGTCTATTGTCCCAGGAATTCTGCTTCTGAGAATTAATTCTACAGTCATTTTGACAAACAGGTATAAAGGGATGTGCATTTGAATATTTTGAAGTATTATTTTGTAACAGCAAAGACTGGAGACTTCAAAATGCCCCTTAACATATGTTTGTCTCATAAATTATAGCATTTTGAAATAATTGTACCTGCAACCATTAAAAATATTAGGTCATTTTTATATATACTTAAATGGAAGAGTCTCCAAAATATAGTGCTTCAGAAAAATTGAATAAGAATAATATATTAGTAATAATTGATAAATGAATATCTGAATAACTAAAATGTAAATATAATATTATATACATATGTATGCATATTTGTATATATGAGTATCTGTCACTCCACATACAAAGAGAGAAAGAGAGACATAGATACTTTGGTGACCATAAAATTTGGAGGACATGCCATCGTTTTTGAGTCATTGATTTCAGCATTAAAACCATTTATGATTAGGAGCGGATGTAGTTCAAGTAGTTGAGCACCTACTTCTCACATATGTGGTCTGGATTTGATTCCTGGTACCTCTTGAAAACAAAACAAACAACAAATAAAACAAATGAAAAAAATAAAACAACTTGTGGGAGCCAGTGTAGCTTAGTGGTTGAGTGCTGGCTTCCTACATAAAAATCTTGGGTTCAATCCCCAGCACTGGTAACAAAAATAAATAAATAAATAAATAAATATAATGGTCTTTGATTACATAATACATTTACCTAATATGATCAAAAGATAAGGCAAAAAATCTTACCAAGCAATTTTTCTACCTGAAAAATCTTCTCCCACTTTTTTTTTGATGTTCAAAAATTAAAATAAAGCATGTACATGCTCATACACACCAACACACACATATGCTTTCTTTACATAAATGGTATCCAATTACCAATTATTCATGCTATGTGGATCTTTTCCCATTTGACAACTGCAGTCCTGGCCAACCCCTGGATTGCAGACTGGTGAGACCCTGGAAGACTCTGAGAAAACTGCTAAGCTGTGCCCAGACTTTTGTCCTACAGAAGCTGTGAAATAATATGTTTCTTTAAACTGCTAGGTGTGTGGTTTTCCTATGTGATAGTGAAACTAATATACCAGGTGACCCAGAAGTCTGAGAGCTTTGAGTGGGGCCCAGTATAGCAAAGCAATCTAAGACTGGTCAAAGTTTCAGATATTTTAGTGATGGGAAAAGATGCAGTGTGTAGCTCATGGTAATCTCAGTGGGAGAATAACAATGAAGGTCCTTGGGATTCTGGAGTAAGGTCATGCTGCCTGCAATAGAGTCACATGCCCTTTGATAGACTTCTGGTGTGCTATAGGTAGAGAGTCTGGTAAGGCTTTGTCAGATTGTCAGGGTCCAGGAAAAACATAAGTTTATCTAACTGAGTAATATTTGGGTGCAGTGGAACAAATAGAGTGTTCAACACTCTATAGTTTTACAGAGTTAACCATGATTCCAATATGCATTTGTTATCTTCAAGAAGATATGGATGCCAAGAATTTATTATTTAATTATTTAATATAAACCTGGAGCATCGATGTGTCCATATATGAAAGAAAACAGAAATTAATTTCAATTAATGGAATTAATGTTTTCCAAGGACAGTGATGATTATTTCATCTTAAATAAAAAAAAACAAGAATTTGTATTCTGCATGTATATAGTCTGTATAGCTAAACATTCACCCACACAAATATATAATTAGCAAAGAAAAAAGTAATACAGCAAATTTTAACCTCATTTATCCCTAAATAGTTTCATTTTAGCTAATTTTATTTTCATTTGTGTTTTACTGTACTTATAATTTGTAAGTCAATTTCTATATTTTCTACTGTTAAAGATTTAAAGAAATAAAGTAGACTTGATGAGGCATTTACCAGTGATTTAGAAAAAAATTACCTTCTTCCAAAATGACAAAAAGGAGAACATTTCATCTTATTTCTGGGTTTGTAATCTAAAAAATTGTCCAGTAAAAAGTCTCTAGGGTCTAAATCCCTGAGGCCATAGAGGCACACATAAACCCTAGATTTTGTTCCTAGAAGCCGGCTTCTAACTCCCTCTCTCTCTCTCTCCATTTTCTGAGTTTTTCCTGATACTAGGGAAGAAAACTCAGATTTTTGGAACATTAATTTAAATGTAATGTGGACTCCTTGTATATGTACAAGCATTTTGATATGATAAAAAGTGCATGAATCTTGAGTGGGAACTTTCTGAAGATTTTTATAACAGTAGCAGGATCTTCAGGTGAGTTGGCTTCAGGTAACTTGTGTTATCTCTCACTTCTATGGGAGAGATTGACGTTCTATAATACTTGAGCCATGGAACTCATTGGGTAGTTGAAATATCATAATATCTATTATGTCCATATGTCCATCTACCAAAGGTTTGGATTGTTAAGCTCTACTGTCTCCTCCTTCCCTGGTCCTGATTTCAGCTATGAGAATATCAAGCATTGCCTATTATAGTACAGCCATTCTTAAAATTTTAAAAATAATAAAGTCTGAGAATGTCCTCAATACTTCAATATCTTGTTGAGAGAATGTGAAAATAATATGCATAAAGTAATAGTGACCACAGCATATCATGAAATTTTGCTTTCCTGATAATTAATGTCTGTAGGTATACAAAGAATGTATACCTACAATTGAACACTATCAATTGAAAGAAAAGGGAAATCTTTTTATAATATTGGTTGTGATCTAATGCAAAACTACCAAAATAGTATATTATAGGTAAGCAAAATGAAAAATCAAATAAGCCAAGTAACAAATGAGCATATGTTGTTCACAATATATTGGATATATTGAAGAAGGCTGAACACTGGGGAATAACTAAGGTAAGAATTTAGATAAAACCAAGCAGTAATAATTATATTTGAAAGATTAGAGAATAGGGAGCAATTGAAGTCTTCAGAGCCAAAGATTGTCATAATATCTGCAGTAAATGAGGGATGAAGAAGTTATTGAACTCACAGTGTAGAGCAAGAATATTTCAGCTAGTTTATCTGAGTAATGGTAGCAGTTTGATGTCTCTTTCACAGGCACCAACCTGAGATGAGAAAAGGAGAACCAGACTGGGCCAGATTGTGATTAGAAAACAAAGGGGCAAATCTGAAAAATGTATTGAAAGGCAGCAGTCTGTTAGTTAAGAAAAGGGGGTCAAAAGGAGATTCAGGAAAGAAAGATGAACCTCCCATTTGTTCCAGACTACTTGCCTATTATGTCTAGTTTGGTTCTTTCTCTGTCTCTTAGAGATTTTATATTCATACAGTGGTTTAAAAAATCATGCTGATTAGTCACAGCATTAAAAATTAAAAGACTGAGCCTGCATTTCCTGTGCTCTACAACTCTCAGGCTCTGAACTATTAATTTTAACATAATTTTCTAGTTTAAAACTTGCACATCTATTGGCTATGTATTATCATATTATTATTTTTATCATTTTACATATAATGAAGTTGAGATTTAGAAAATTTGAGTAACTTACCAAATAAAGCACAGCAAATGAGAAACCCTGAAATTGAAATTAAATTTATTTCCAAATCCATGCTTCTTTCATTATGTTCTTTCATGAGCTATTTTTCATTCTCATGACCATTCTCTTTTCCTCATGCAGGAGACTTATGAATGTCAAAAATGTCATTTAGCTTTGAAAAAAGATAATAATTCCTTTCTACCTTGAGCTGGTCACAAAAACCAATATGGTGTCTTTGTCTATGGGATTTGCACTAAGAGTCTTTTTTAACCTGAAATTTTCAGCAACATACATCTTAATGGCTCATTTTTTTTGTATTCATAATTGTCTAAATGCAGACTATTATGGTTATAAACTGCTTTAAATATATGATTGTTTTGCTTTCTCAAAATAACATATACAAATATTACAAAGATTGAATAACTAATAACAAGATAATCACACATGTTGCTTTAATCAATACCCCTATAATACCTAAAAGGCCACATCCAAGTACCATTCTATAACCATTAGTTAACTTGCTCTGGAGAATATGGATTTCTGTGGCAAAAAGCATTTTCAGTTACCCTCCAGTTCAGAGATTGTACAGTCATATAATTGGATAATAGTTAAGTGCTATAATATGGCTAGTAAAGTTGCCAAATTAAAAGATAACACTAGACATTTAAAAGACAATGATCAAGGGTTCTTGGTGAGTTGAGAACATTGGATGACTCTAAGAAGGCATTAAAGTGGAAATGAAAACATATGAGTAAAAATAAGCCACATGTCAGGAAATGCAACTTCACCAAATTACCATGATGCTACATTATTTTTGAACAGTAAGGCAATTATTGAGGCATCAAGAGGAGATAATCAAAGAAAAACTTGAAGCTATATAAGACCTTATTTCCTTCAATATCCTATGTATTTTTCAAAACTCACAAATTCCTGTGAGGTCTATAAAAGGCTGCCTTCTCAGGGAAAGTTTACCTACACTGATCCTTCCTCTGGATGTCATAACTGATCAGTTTTATTTCCTCTGAAGTTTGACCAGATCTTCTGTAATGCTTTTTAGTACTCAACTGACATTCACTGTTTTATTTAGGCTTAAAGAACATCAACCTTCAGAATGATACAACTGCAAAAAACTACATTTTCTACAACACCCTAGAAAACTATTTCCCTCAAAGAAACTCCTTAATTCAAATTCTGCTTCTTAGGATAACCTTCCTGGCTTCAAAATCTAGCTCACCAATCACTAGCTTTGCAACATCAAACAAGTTCTTTAACTTATAGGTATTTCAGTTTACTTAGGTGAAACGTGGGGTACTTGTGTTATAGTTCATGATATTTTACAGAAACCTAAATTAAGTAATATATTTTACTGTTTTAGCACAATGTCTGACACATGGTAAATATTTTATTTAAGTGTCTGTGCATTATTAATATTTTTATTATTTTTATTATTATTATAACAGATTTTCTCCAAGAACAGTTATGATTTTTAACTGAAGGAAATCAGAGTGCTGGAACCACATTCATTCTCTTTGGCTTCTCAGAGAATGCCGACATCCAAGTGCCCCTCTTCCTGTTATTCCTGACCATCTATACCATCACTGTGGTGGGGAACTTGAGCATGATCAGGATTACCAAGTTCAATCCCAAACTCCACACCCCCATGTACATTTTTCTCAGGCAGTTGTCCTTTGTGGATTTCTGTTTTTCCACTATAGTTACACCCAAACTCTTGGAGAACTTGCTTGTGGAAGACAGAACCATCTCCTTCACTGCATGCATCATGCAGTACTTCTTGGCTTGTGTACTTGCAGTGACAGAAACATTCATGTTGGCAGTGATGGCCTTTGACCAATTTGTGGCAGTCTAATCCTCTGCTCTACACAGTTGTCATGTCCCAAAAGCTCTGTGCATCCTTAGTAGCTGGACCCTACACATGGAGTATAGTCTCTTCTTGATATTGACTTATTTTCTCCTAGAATTATCTTTCTGTGTGCCTAACATCATAAACAATTCTTTCTGTGAGTATTCAGCCATTGTCTCTGTATCCTGCTCTGAACCCTACATCAGTCAAATGCTTTGTTTTGTCATTCCATATTGAATGAAATCAGTAATCTCATAATCATCCTCACTTCTTATATTTTCATTTTTGTCACTGTAATAAGAATGTCTACTTCTGGTGGGTGCCAAAAAGGTTTCTCCACCTGTGCCTCCCACATGACAGCCATTTTCCATGGGACTGTCTTGCTCCTGCATTGTGTACCCAATTCAAAAACTCAGGGCTCATTGTCAAAGTAGGTTCTGTATTTTATACAGTGGTGATCCCCATGCTGAACCCTTTGGTCTACAGCCTCAGGAACAAAGATGTAAAGGAGACTATCTGGAAGTTAATAAATCATGCAATAAAAGTTTGTTGATGATTTATTTATTTCCAAAGGAATCTGATTTATTATGTGTAGGATTATTCAATGTTACCAAAAAAGATGATGATTCAAATTATGTTATTCAATACTTCTGTCCAGATTTTTTATTGAATTGTAATAGACCAGTTCCTGATCATTTAATTTCTATTCAGTTTTATATTTAATAAAATAACTTTGATCCATATGTGAAATAAAACATGTGTAGTGATTGACTAGAGTATTTCCAAAAATATCATCTCCACCAGAGCATCAGATGGTGACCTTTTCATAAAATAGGGTCTTTGCAGATGTAATTAAGGTAAGGATCCAGATGAGATCAGAGTGTAGCATTATGACAGACAGAAAAGGACCCACAGAGACACACATGAAGAAGGCCATGAGAAGATGGAGGCAGAGACTAGAGGTATGCTGCAACAAACCAAGAAACATCAGGAGCGAGACGAAGCCAGAAGAGGTGAAGAAGGATTCATGCCTAGAGTCCTTGGAGAAAGTATAGCCCTGCTGGCACTTTTATTTCAGACATTGGCCTCCAGAACTGTGAAAGACTAAATTTCTCTTGCTTAAAGTCAAGTGTGTGATAATTGTTGTAGCTGCCCTAGGAAACTGACACAGCATGTAAATACAGGAAAACCCAAATCTTTTAGCTCATATATTATTGGCATGGTAAATGATGTTTTTAAAAATTCTTCAATACCATTTAAGCAATGAGAATGCCTGGGTTATTTCTGGACTCCCAGATACATTCCTTTTACCTGTATATCTATCTATATGCTAGGATCACAGGATTTTGAATAATGATTACTGATTTCAGAAGTCATTGTTCCATTACTTTAGTGATCAGCTGGTGATTGGATAGATGTTTCCTTAAATGCCTGGAACCAGGAAAAGAAAACTGTCCCAATCTCAGCAGATGAGTTTGATTGCATGCCTTCAACCCTGTTGATGTAGGCCCTCAACACTCAGCCAGGCTCGTGCTGAGCCTGACAGTCAGCCAGAGATATCCTGAGCATGCACCCAGACTTGGCCATGTGTATGGCCTCCTGTATTCCTAGAAACATATCTGAGCTTCTCAAAGCATCTCATTCCTCTCAACCTTTCTCCAAAGTTTTTTATTGGTCTACTGTTTGTCCCAACTGTTATCCATTTTCATAGGCAGCAGCAACTAATACATTTGCCTTTAAATGTTTTCTGACAAATATTCCCTGTTTAGCACCTCAGCACTGTAAAAGTCCTGAAAGAAGTGACAAAAAGTAAAGTACTTTGAACCAGTCCCCCAGTGAGCCACTAGACTAGTAAAAACAAACAGCTACTGTTCTTTGAAAATAAGGTCCATTCTGCTCACTCTGGTACCAGTGCCTGTACCAGAACATGGGCTATTGTCTTCTAAGCCACCATCAAGCTATCGAGTGGGAAATACAAGGGCAAGTTTTGAAACAGCACAAAATGCTCTATTCTTTCTGACATTCAGCTGTTTTTTCTTAACAAAGCATTCCTCTCTTTGCTACAAGTTTTTGGTTAGATTTCAGAGTTCCAAATAAAGTTGATTTTGGCAGTTTTTTTACTCTTTGCTTTTGAAGTTCTTTACTTTGCCATTTTTGCTGGCATCACTCTTTGAGGAGAAACAATGCAAAAAATAAGAAATAGTTTAAAAATTTCAAGAAAGGGTGACAGATATTTTAGGTAAGCAAAGAACATACAAAAGATAGATTATAGTAGTCTCTGAGGAAGAAAACTAAAGTAAGACATTAAGAAAATGATTCAGGGACTGGAGTAACCAGAAAATACTTGTGGCTTCAGGCCTCCTGACAGTACTATCAATTGAGAGAACCCTGTCTGAAACTCAAGGACAAGGGAGCTTAGGTGATGCAGCCCATTGATATCATCCTTCTAGAACACATAATGAGGGGAACAAGAGGAGAAATTGGATATAGAAAGGCAAATGTGAAATAATAAATGATAATATGCATAATATATGTTCAACAATGTGTTGAGTTTATGGGAGAATCAGCAAAATCTATTGCTTTATTCTTCTCATTGTTTACTACTCTGCTAAATATACAATACAGAAGCTCTAAAACAAATACTGCTTCTATCCATCTAGGAAAATCATTGTGATTATTCTGACTTTCCTTTAAAAAAAATCAATTACCAGTGGATCTCACACTTTAATAATCATTAGTATTATCCAAATTTCTTCTTTAATGCAGATATTTTTGGGTCCCATTGCTAGAAATTCTGATCTAGGAAATCTTATTTGGACCTGGGAATTGTCATAACCCAGAATTCCAGTCATCTGGTATAGGTGATGCAGAGACTACCCATTGAGAAAGCATACTTTAGCTTAGTTTTTTTAATTCCAGAGGGCATTTTAATGATATACAAACAGAGCCTGGTAGTCAATTTCATGTTTCAAATTTTCTGTGTAATTTCAAGGACCTTCTATTCATTAAAGATGGTATAAGATACCTGGCATTTGACTTAATCACTTGTTCTGAAGCTTGTGAGGAATAAAGTGCTAGTGATTCTCCTGAGTTTGAGTTCCACGGCTACAGAGTTATATACAAGTACAAATATTACTCTAATACATTATAATTAAGTATTTTCTTTAATGAAAACTAGGTGCAAAGGAAATTCAGAGGTTTTAAAGAATCAGCTTGGCTTGATATATACATAGAAGTTATTTGGATGAGGCGTGATCTTCATAGAGAAAACCAACTCCATTATCTTTTTCTTCTCCTTTTTCCCCCTCTATAGACATAACCTATTTGCCACTCACCCCATAAATAATCTCTTTGGCAAGAACAACTTTGTCCCATCTTCCTCTATTAAAGGAATTGTAATGGCTAAAAGAAATCTGAGTATGCAGATCACCTTTGCCCTCTTAGGTTTCACAGATTACCCAGAGCTTCAGATTCCTCTCTTTCTGGTGTTTCTGTCCATGTATATTATCATTATGGTAGGAAATCTTGAGATGATAGTAATTATCAAGATTAACCACAAATTTCACACCCCCATCTACTTTTTCCTTAGTCACCTTTCATTTGTTGATTTTTGTTACTCTTCCATCGTTACTCCCAAGCTGCTTGAGAACTTCATCATGGCAGATGAAAGCATATTCTAGTTTAGCTGCATGCTGCAGTACTTCTTGTCCTGCACTGCTGTGGTAACTGAGTGCCTCCTGTTGGCTGTGATGGCCTATGACTGCTTTGTGGCCATCTGTAACCTTCTGCTTTATATGGTGGCCATGTCACAGAGAGTCTGTGCCCTGCTGGTGGCTGGGTCATTTCTCTGGGGTATGTTTAAGCCCTTGGAGCTCCTTTGCTATGCTCTCCATCTGAACTATTATGGACATAATATAATCAACCATTTTTTTGTGAATATACTGCTCTGCTTGCTGTCTCAAACTCCAATATGCACATACCCTACCTGCTGGTTTTTGCCTTTGCCACCTTCAATGAGGTGAACACTCTACTGGTCATCCTCACTTCATACATTTTTATTTTTGTGACTGTACTGAAAATCCATTCTGCCAGCAGATGTCACAAAGCCTTCTCCACCGATGCCTCCCACTTGACTGCTATCACGGTCTTCCACCAGACCATACTTTCCCTCTACTGTGTGCCCAACTCCAAAAACTCTTGGCAAACAGTCAAAGTGGCCTCTGTATTTTACACAGTGGTCAACCCCATGCTGAGCCACCTGATCTACAGCCTGAGGAACAAAGACATGAAGGATGCCTCCCCAAAATTAATAGATATGAAAGTCCTATTTCAAAAGTTGTTTTCTATCCCAGTGAGCAACTGGGCCAGAGCTTAAATTACTTTTAAGACATACAGCATGATATTTTTACAGATAATTGTGATTTTAGTAGATTGTGAACTGATAAGTTCAAATCCTTTCACAATGCTAAAGAAGTTTAATTCTGGGATATATTCCATAGGATTTTGATCCACAAAGCAGCTACCTCTTTAAATTCTCTAAAAAGAAACAAAAATATGACAAATAACTGCTGGTAAAGATAAATATTGTAATAAATATTAACTTACTTTTCTTCAATGTTTTCTACATGACAGGCCCTGAGGTAAATTTTGACAAACTTTATCACATTTAAGACCCAAAGTGATATATGAGTTCAGGTAATATTAATATTCTTTTTTACATAAGAGGAAACAAAACCTCTGAGAGGTTAAATGCATTGCCCAATGTTTTACATCTAGAGAGTTACAAAACAAAGTCTCAGAGAAGAATATATTCTAAAAGTCCATTTTTTAATGCAATTTAACCTCAAGTCTGGTGTATAAACACAAACACTTTTAATTCTACATGATATACTCAGTGACTGCATAAGCATGAAGAGTGTTTGAAAGAACAAGGATGACTGCTAATGCAGAAAGAAGGAGCTGAGGTCTACTTTCCAGAAGAAGTGCTTTCCCCAGGACTAGAGGACAGAATAAAATTTAGTTCAATTGATTGGGGAATTGAAGTCAGGGAAAATGCAAATTACCACACAGTAAAATATTACTGTGATTTCTGTGTGGTTGAAGTTGGTGAAAATAGGGAAGTGCAGGTGGTAAAAAAGTGAGCATAATCTGGGCTGCAGTAATAGGCAGGGCTCTTCTCTCCTGCCCATTACTCATGAAGCTCTGGTGTGCACTTTTATTCTTCACTGATATTATCAATATTATTATTATTAATAGTAGGAATTTCTATGTGTCAGTGACTACATTAAGTGGTTTATGAGCATTTCCCCTTTATTTAATCCTCACAAAGTCTACATTTGTATTTACAAAGAAGAATCCTTAAGTTTAATGGATTGCCCCAGGTTCCATAGTTACATCATCTGAATTTAAATTCAAACTGAGATCCATCTGTCACCAACATCTGGACTTCTAATAACAGTGACCATTGCACTTGACTGAGTCATGGAACTTAGATTTTCTTACCTCTGGAAGGGCAGAATAATGATTCATGGGCTTTTTCTGAATATGGAATGAGATAATCTATATAAAATTCCCATGATAATACCTAACAGGTATAATTTACTTTCTGAAGTAGGTAACAATTTGCCAAAACATAATAGGTTTCCAGTGAATATTTGTAGTATTAAACCAATGATGTCAATGTCTCCCTGAAAAGCTTCCTTCAACAATGTTTGGAGAAGTAGATTCATTAATTAATATCCATTCAGAAGTTTAGCTGAAGTGTCACTGAATCCATGTTAGAAAGAGAAGGACTCAATGATATTTTTCAAGATCTCTGAGCAACATGTGTGGACTCTTGTCCAGTATTTCCAAACATTAATCCATAAACTAGTACAGGTCCTTGAAAATGTAGCTATCTTAATTGAAATTTAAAAAATGATAATAGAATAATGATCACTGTTGTTCATATTAAATATTAAGGAAATGCACATACTTAGAACTTATGTTTTTCATTTTATGGTATTAAAATATTTGTTCTCATATAAAATAATTATGTCAATAGAAGACAATTTTGTTTAGCTCTGTGTGTCAATGTGTTTAATCAATTTATTCATTTTAATTCTATTTTGGTGTCCATACTTGGCTAAACAATGAGTTGGCAACACTTTGTTTTAGCTAAAATTATATTGAAACTGAAATGCTTTAAATTCCAAAAGCTGGACACCAGACTTCTAATAATCCTGTATCATGAAGTCTAGAATAGTTTATGTAACAAAATGCCTTGTCCTCTTTTTCTCAAGATCTTAAAAAATACACTTAATTGTTTCATCTGAGGATTCTTTTAAATGGACCTGTTTAAACTGTCTCCCACAGAATCAATAAATTCTATGACTGAGTGTTCTGTTTTCTTTCTTAATTGAACACATGGAATAGAGTTACTTAGAGGAAGATTTTGACTCATCATAGGAAAGAGCTTTCTGATTTGTTAATATATAATGACAATGGGTGACTTGCCTTTAAAGTTACTTGTTTCACTTGTTCCTGGTGATATTCAAACATGTGGAAGAAACATTTTATCAGTTTTGGGAGACAGAGGTGGGTATGCTGTATGGTAAAAGGAGAAATAATTTTTGATACCTTCATTCTTTACCATCCTGAGGCTCTGTGAATTCTACAAATAGGTGTTCTATCATTTGAGACAGTTAAATACTTATGTTGAAAAGAATACAGGACAAGGACATTTATATTTATTGTGTAGATGATAACATACAGGTTTATGGAAATTGTAATTTCCACAAGGTTATAGAACTAGTAATTACAGATTTAAGGCCAGAACTTAACTCTTTGAGCCCAAATCAAGTTCCTTTTCATTATATTATCTTTGAAGCTGTCAGTATTAGAGGTCATAGAAATTCATTTTGTCCTTAAGAAAGGAAAACTGATGGGTTCATTTCAATATACCTAGATTATGCCCAGATTGCATTCCCAGTGTCACTGGGTCTGAAAATGTCCCCAAGTTTTCCCTTCTCTAATTCAGAATGAATGTATTAAAACATTAGGTGGGGATATTGAGGAATCATACTTCAAAATGTCTGTACTAAATTTCATATGAAAGAATAAACAAGCACAAAATCCAGGATATCCCTACAAGTTAAAACAAATTAGATCAAGAAGTCTAACTTTTACAAAAATTTGAATAAACTATAAAGTTCTTAATATTAAAACTGTCATATTGGGACAAACAGGTAATCATATGGGAAAAAATAAAATAAAATGAAATGTGTTCTTTATTTCACATACCAAATAAGTGTTCTAGAAAATGAAGTTTAAAATTCACATGAAGGCCGTAATGGCCATCGCGGCGGCCGCGGCGGCGTCCCGGTATCCTCTTCAGTGCTGAAGCTGCTGAAAAATGGCAGAAGATGTGGTGGTAGTAGCCAAATTTGATTATGTGGCCCAACAAGAACAAGAGCTGGATATGAAGAAGAATGAGAGATTATGGCTTCTGGATGATTCTAAGTCCTGGTGGTGAGTTCGAAATTCCATGAATAAAACTGGTTTTGTGCCTTCTAACTATGTGGAAAGGAAAAACAGTGCTCAGAAAGCATCTATTGTAAAAAATCTAAAGGATACCTTAAGCATTGGAAAGGTGAAAAGAAAACCTAGTGTGCCAGACTCTGCATCTCCTGCTGATGATATTTTTTTGACCCAGGAGAGCGGTTTTATGACCTCAACATGCCTGCTTATGTGAAATTTAACTACATGGCTGAAAGAGAAGATGAATTATCATTGATAAAAGGGAAGAAGGTGATCATCATGGAGAAATGTAGTGATGGGTGGTGGCGGGGAAGCTATAATGGACAAGTTGGATGGTTCCCTTCAAACTATGTAACTGAAGAAGGTGACAGTCCTTTGGGTGACCATGTAGGTTCCCTGTCAGAGAAACTAGCAGCGATCATCAATAACCTAAATACTGGGCAAGTGTTACATGTGGTACAGTCTCTTTACCCATTAAGCTCATCCAATGATGAAGAACTTAATTTTGAGAAAGGAGATGTAATGGATGTTATTGAAAAACCTGAAAATGACCCTGAGTGGTGGAAATGCAGGAAGATCAATGGAATAGTTGGTCTGGTGCCAAAAAACTATGTTACCATTATGCAGAATAATCCATTAACCTCAGGGTTGGAACCATCACCTCCACAGTGTAACTACATTAGGCCTTCACTCACTGGAAAATTTGCTGGCAATCCATGGTATTATGGAAAAGTCACCAGGCATCAAGTAGAAATGGCATTGAATGAAAGAGGGCATGATGGGGACTTCCTCATTTATGATAGTGAATCTTCGCCAAATGATTTCTCAGTATCACTAAAAGCACAAGGAAAAAACAAGCATTTTAAAGTCCAACTGAAAGAGACTGTCTACTGCATTGGGCAGCACAAATTCAGCACCATGGAATAACTTGTAGAACATTACAAAAAGGCACCAATTTTTACAAGTGAACAAGGAGAAAAATTATATCTTGTCAAGCATTTATCATGATACTATTGACCAGAAGTGACTGCTACACAGCTTTAATTTGTCATGTAATTGAAGACTGAGAAAATATTGGAAAACTGAGTTGGTCCAGTTGTCTTTGATTGGAAAATGCTGTTTCTAACTCTGTATGAGAATAGACTATAATGCATTAAGTATTTTTATTATAACTGAGCACATACATATATACTAGGTATGCATAGCATCTGCATAAAGCAAATGCTTATCCTTGGTCTTCTATTTTATTGTTTTCTTCTTCGCTGTTTTTCTCTTTGTTTTTAATATTAAGGCTTTGAATTTTGAAAAAAATCAAATAATGCTGATCATAAGTCTTTACATGGAAAGATTTCTTTATTGCCTTTATTTCCTTAGAAGTCAATTGTCCACCATGGTTTCTCTTCATGTAAAATTCTTATATTGATATCTATACGGCATATGCTAAAATAAATTTCTTGGAAAATGTTAGTCTTTTCTGTGACTGAATAGCAATAATAAATGAAAAATTAGAAATTTTCAGGTATTATATTTTTCATAGCCAGTGTAAATACCAAACATGTTGTGTCTGCCATTATTTTTTTAAATTCATTAATTGTCTTCAGTGTAAAGCAAATCAGATGGGATATAGGTTGGAACCATCTTGTACAATTTTAATTTACAAATGTTGGAAACAAAAGTCCCTAAATTCTTAAAAAAAAATTTTGTGTGTGCTTCACATCTGGTTATTCAAGAAAACAAAAGTCTGTGAAATAGTTAGCTTTTCAAAGTATAAATGGATGCTCTAGTGTGTTTCTTTTCTTTTCATAGTGTTATTTTACCAAAGCATCTTATACCAGGACATGCTATGCTTGCATTAATATGAAATAGCTATGGCCAAGTTTTGGGGGAAATGGGAGGAATGAGATGCTTGTTTTATCCCCCTAAACTTCAAAAATTATCAAGCATAATATTTCATATTTTCATGTCCTTCTTTGACTTTTGTTGACTGGGACACTAAAATTGATGTATTTTTCTCAAGTATTCCGTACCTGAGGGAAAGGTGCTCATGGTTTGAAATAATTATTTTTTAAATCTTATTTTTGCTTCTATTATGTTTTTGTTTACCAAGCAATAGTCTGGATAATATGGATGAGATGCTACTGTAAAAAATATTAAATCCATTTCTGTAGATGAAAGAAAATCAGTTTTATGGTCACAGCTCATTTTCCCACCATTAAGAAATTTAATTCCAAAGGTTTAAATTTAAGGAAAGTAAACCTCAATATTTTAATTGAAAGTACTTCTTAAAACCACATAACCTAGTAAACAGTAGAAAGTCATAAGATATTTCCAAAAATTTCATCAGTGTTGCCTAAGCATATGAATGTTTCCATCCTATATGCTGTAAACAGACATTCAGTGGCCAGAATTACTGATTTTTAAAAAGTGAAGTTTTAATATATGAGTTTTCTTTAACTTCATTGTTTTATTTTAAATATTTTTTATTCTTTAACTTTTAAAATCATTTAAAGATTTAAATTGCCACTGGGTGGCAGCCCTGGCTTCTCCCACTAAGCAACAGGGGTCAGTAAATAGAATTAAGACATTGATGTATGAATTTTCACCTTTTTATATCTGCTTTTAAACACCTTTTGGTTCATATTTCATTATCTTTCTAATCCAGCACCACTTTGTTAATAAGGTAATTATTAATAGATAAGTTTAGTTAATGGAAATAAGTCATGTATACTTACCTTTTTTGCTGTGAAAGCACATGAATAGAACCCGAAGGAAAATCGTTTTAAAGTGGGTTGTAAAATGATGACGAGGTAGTAAACATCTTTTTATTTTTAACAAGCGTTTGATGATGCTTCCTTTTTGTTCTCCATCCCGTTGTGGGTTTATTTCCCCCTATCCTTGTGGAAAAAGAGAAAAGCAATTAATAGAGGCATGAGCTATTTACAGCAAACCCCACTGAGCTGATTTTAATAGAGCATGATTTTGAGAAAGTAGAAGTAACATTGGAAACAGAATTTATATTGCTGTGCTATAACTAGATTTATTATAGCTAGAGAGTTCCCAGATAGCCCATGTAATCATATCTATTGTGTGCTTGGCTAATGGGATGGAAACCTCATTGGGAACTACTTAATTTTGTACTTCTGCAATATTTTATCAATTGAAAAAAATCACATGGAGAAAATATAGCAAAACTCCATGGCAAAAGCAACAGAAAAGATGTTAAAATGACAAATGAATAATTGAGAAAAAATCACCATGCATTACATATAGTGAAAAAGTAAACAACTGACAATCATACAGAAAAGTAGACATTTGATTAATTAGTTCTCATAAAAGGAATACATATAGGCTTATGAATATGAAAAGTTTTTTAACCTCATTTATAGTTAGAAAAGCAAATTAAAACTGCCCTGAGATATCATTTCTCCATATATCAAATTGGCAGAAATACAAAAGTTTAATGACATTTCCTGTAAGTGAAGCTGTGGGGAAAAAGACATTATGGTAATTTGGGACAGGATTGTAACAAGCTACAATCCCTACAGAAGATGACTTTAAACACTCAGCAAAATTACACATGCATTTATCACTTTTAAAATCAGTCACAGATCTAAGTATCCATTCTAAAGTTAGAGTAGCAAAAATATAAAATAACACATTAACAAGCCTTACTTATAATAACAACAGAAGAGCAAAAATTCATATGAAAATTGTTGAATATTCTATGTGTCACAACAAATTACCATATAAATGTAATAAAAGAAAGAGGATGATTTCTAAATATTGCTATGGAGTGATCTCCACCATGTATTAAGTAAAAACAGATGAGATGTGGGAAAGGGTTTATAGTATGTCAAATTGTATGAAAGAAAAGGGAAAGGTAAATCAAGACCTAAACAAAATGGGAAATTAAGAACACTTCTGGAAAATACCATATAATACAGTTTTGTTTTTAGAAAAAGGTAATATTTCACATAGTTTAAAAAATAGATTTGTTTTTAAAGTAAACAAAAACAATCTCTATCATTTGAGAACAAACAAAAATAAATTAACCTGTCTGTAATGTTGTAAACATACCCATGTAGTGTAAACACATTTTCTTTAAGGGACTTTACAGTATTATGCCAGTACATCATTCTTACATAAAGATTATATTACAAAGAAAATAATATATAAATTAGATTGAAACCAAAATTGTTAGCCTAAGACATGAGTTAGAGCTGTAATATCAGGGAAGATAAGTGTGGTTGCTTGGAGTTATGTACCCCAGAAAAACATATTCTCCATCTTAATGCATTCCTGTGGGTATAACCCAATCCAAATAGGATCTTTTGATTTGGTTACTTCAGTAAAGGTGTGTGGTTTAACTAAATCAGGATGGGTCTTAATCCTATTACTGGAGGCCTTACAAAGAAAACCAAAGAGAGAGAAGCCACAGGAGAAGCAAGAAGCTGGAAGTCGATGGAACTCAATGTATTTGCATAGCTTTGCTCCCTCATTATGTTCTTGCCTGACCCCCTCCTTAAAATAACAACTTTAGTTAATCTCTTTAGAGCTCTTCATTACTGGAAAATAATTATATATTTGTTTTGTTAATTTATTTCTTTTTCTATTAAATGTAAATTTGATGAAGGAAGGAACGTTGTTTCTCCTTTCCCCCAAAATATAAGATAGTGCCTGGCTCATATTACACCTATTATAAATATTTGGATATTTGAATGAATTAATTAATAAATGAATACTTGTGTAACTTCATTATGTACTCAAACTCCTTTCTCTGTTTCCCATATCAGAAAGCAATTTTCACAAAACAGTTACTGTTTTAATACAGATTAATTAGTGAACACT
Source organism: Cabassous unicinctus (assembly GCA_029593785.1). Classification (NCBI taxonomy): domain Eukaryota; kingdom Metazoa; phylum Chordata; class Mammalia; order Cingulata; family Chlamyphoridae; genus Cabassous; species Cabassous unicinctus. The sequence continues at coordinate 117,813 of JAQZBX010000079.1, read as the reverse complement.
CTTCCAACAGTCCATGTTCAATGATGTTGATCATTACAACAAAGAGATTATATTTCTTTGAGTGAAAAGTTTGAATGTTATTCATTTTTACAATTTTTCTCATATTAATAGCATATATTTGCATATAATGGGTATTTTAAAAATAATTATTTATAAATGGACATACTATAACTTTTTTTTTGCACAATTGGATTTTTCAAAAAAAAAATTCCAGTAACATAGTTACAGCCTAAAAAAATATGGGATGCTTCATAAATTTGCATGTCATTCTTGTGCAGGATCCATGCTAATCATTCTCTGTATTGCTGTAATTTTAATATATGTGCTGCTGAAGTGAACACCACAATAAAACTTTGGTAAATCTGTTGCCAAACTTTTGCTAAAGGAAAATATTTGGGATATTGGTTTCCATTTGTAAGTAATTTCATCAGACTGTATTTAATTTTTAAAGTTCAATATTTCTATTTTAATAAACCTGACTAGATAAAGGAAATCAAGCCAAATGGACATTTTGTTTTATTTTGTTTTGTTTTGACTGCCTAGTTTCAATAATCACTTTTTCTAAAACCACTCTGATTGTTCTTTGTTCTTTGAACTATCTCCTCTCTACAACTAATCCCTAGAGTTTGGTAATTATGGCTCTATTCCCAGTTCCATGGAAGTTCTTATTTATCATTCAGTAAATCTTGATACATTGACACAATGATACAAAATAGGGTCCTATTTTTTCAAGGAACTGCAAAGAAGTCAGAATAGCTGGAAAAGACCGTGGGAAAGAGTAATAAAAGAGATTGAACAGAGACTAGACCATTCACCCAACAGAATATTTACCATCATAAATATTTATGCTTTAACTCTCAATAATTCATGAGCACCTGAAAACCGGATCTTCATACTTCTCCAATATGGCCTGAGTGGAGCATACGGAAGAAGAAGACTGTGTCTGGCATATTTAGTCAGTCATTAGTATTTGCTAGTGACAGATCCTGAGATTATATGCATTTTGATAATTATGGGAAGGTGTGGGAGTGATCATGGGGTTAGGGGAAATGACTTTAAAATATAAACGGTTTCAGATTAAATGTCCTTAATACTGCTATATTTTCCTCCAAGTTTTCTAGTACACTAAAAATTTTATCAGGGAAAGGTGATTAATTTTAATTGTTTTGAAGCAGAACACTTCATGCAAATAATGATTCTTAGGAGAAATTTTTAATGAAACCTTTATTATCGGCCGGGGTGCACTCCCTAGTGAGAGTCGCACCTAATGTCTGGTGACTGCAGTTTTTATAGAACTCCTTCCCGTGTGGCCAATTCTTTTTCACGTGTGCCAAAAGCAGGATTGGTTTAATCATCATACATATTTCTATAGCAACCGAAAACAGGATTGTTTTAATTATATATATTTCTATAGCAAAGCAAGCAAGCAATGTTCTAAAAGCTGATGTTTTGATGTTTGTCGTTAGCGTTCCAGAAGCGAGGGGGAGTGGTTGATCTTTGGAGCATGACATGCTGATTCTTTTCAAACCTGGATGGGCACCTGGTTTCCATGCGCAATTGTTAGAAGATTTTTCTACTGGGAATTTCCTGGTACTGTTTTACTTCCTTCTCATTCCTCACACCTGTAATAGCATTAGTCAAACCATTGACTCTGCATCAGTGGCTAAGGGATTGTAATGAGTGCTTAATATCATTACCTTCACTGCCTATATTCTTTTTCTGATGTAGGAAGTGAGGAAGTTAATGAAAATAGGGCCTACTAGAAATTCTAGTAGGACTAGGACAAGTGGTCTGGCAACAGTGGTGATTAAGGTGGTTAGACATGGGGACCATGAGAATAGGCTTTCTTACCAATTAGCACTTTTGGTTCTAAGTTTTTTTTCATTCCCTTAGCCAGTTTCTAACTAATGAGAGACTTATTTTAGTTTTAGATTGTGACAGGGTTTGAGGCAAGAGACAAGGGGTGATTCCTTGGGTACAGGCAAACCAGGTGCCACTAGGAGCTTCCTAGTAATAAGATTTATTAGTTTTGTTAGAGAAAATAACTGATGAACAGTGGGGCCTTAGGAAAGTTGTATTGATTTTGGCTGAGATGGGAGTAAAACAGGTGCCATTTTCTTGTAGGTCCCCCAGAGTTAGAATTGGCTTATGACCCCACTTACACAGCTTTTGGCTTTTGTTTGTTGATATATATTTTTGAACATACAGTGATGCATTGGGAATAATGCTCCCATTTGCCCCTATCCCAATGTAATAAGGAGGTTGGGGGTTTAAGCAGAGCCAACAATCTTTGGTGGTGTTTGTTTGGCTATTGCTTAGGAAGGTGAAGACAGAGGACAACATGGACAACAGGGAGACTTTGGGGGTGTTTTGGTTGTGGAAGTTTAGGTTTTCTGGTTTATTTTTCGGTGGAGTTTCCAGTTTTGAATTAAGGAAAATGCCTCAGATGGGGCCAACCGGATTAGGTGAAGGAGGTTTAAGAATACCTTGCTGGATAGTGAACTCCGTTCCAGGGTCTTGACAAGTTACATACAGCTTGAAGCCCCATGTTTTACCTCCCTCCAAGGCATCATCAGACCCATTAGTGATATGGATGTGGATGAGGTTGCTGAACCCTATAGTTGGGTTCTGGGGCCTTGCTTCCCTATTGAGGCTGATGACAGCATCTTTGGAAGTTCATGGGACTAAGGTTCTGTAACCCCATTGGGAACAGTGGTACTGTCCCTGAGTATTACATTTTGGGGGACCCTCTACAGGGAAGACAGAACTGAACCTGACCTAGTCCTTTTTCTAAATTCTGGTTTCCACATCCCCAACTTGTAAAAGAGTTTGTAAAGGGATGTGAGCTGTTTGGCTTTACATGATATTTTTTTTCTGAGGAAGGAACATAAATCGAAAGTGAGGGTAGGATTTTTTTTGATAATTTGAGTAGTATTTAGAATCTTCCCGTCTTTGGTACTGGTTATGCTTCAGTAATAGGAGGTTAACTGAAAGCCACTAATAATGCAAATGCTAGTAACCAGGAGGGACTGCAAACTTTTTTGCCAGGGTATTTTTATATTCCCCCCTCCTTCCCCACCCTTAGTCTTAACTTATCTGGTCAATCTTGATTTTTACAGGTTTTCTGTCCTGATGACTGTCTACTTTCCTGCTTTTGAGTTTTCCTTTCTGTACCTGACGGCTTTTAGTTGGGATGCATGTATTTAGAGCCTTTTCCCTGTGACTTTTACTGCCGTGGGTGTTGTGAGGATCACCACATAGGGGCTGGTCTACCGTGGCTCCAGTGTTCCAGCCTGGAGCTTTCAAACCCAGACCAGATCTCCTTGTTGCACCTGAAATAAAGGAGGGTTAGTACTTGAACACGGGAGATGGGCTTCTTGGACCATCCGATTGACTGTTTTTCTAATCTGGTCCAGCACCTTTAGAGTAGAGAAAAGATATTAGTTGTCATATTCAGTTATTTTTTCTAACCCCAGCTTGGGCAACAGGGGCAGGGGTCTACCAAATAATATTTCATAGGGTGTAATGCCCTGCACATAGGGGGTACATTTGGCTTTAAGGAGGGCAAAGGAAGGAGACTCACCCAGTTTTCACTAGACTCCAGAGCCAACTTGGCTAGGGCGTCTTTCAAGGTGTGGTTTATTCTTTCAACCTGTCCTGAGCTTTGGGGCTGAAATGCACAGTGCAGTTTCCAATTTAAACCCAGGACTTTAGCCAATTGTTGAGTCACCTGCGCTATGAAGGCTGGGCCACTATCTGACCCTATTCTAAGAGGAAGCCCAAATCTCAGAATGATATCTATCAACTTCTTTTTTTTTATTGTGGGTAAAAATCAAATTTTTCACAATACATACCAATATTTGTAAAATGATATATAGATACATATGCATATATGTGCATTTGTTTACATATATGTTATTTGTTATATATATATATATTTTAAAGGTGCTTAGATTACCTAAATATTACTCAGAAATTACAGGGATTCCCATGTTCCCCACCTCCCATACCTCTTGTTTTGTTTTTAATTGGGTAGTCTAGTCTTCCACCCATCCCAGGAATGTATCTACCAGCACCAGTAGACACCTATATCCATATTTTCCCAACTTTATCTCAGTAAAGTCTATTTCCCAGTGCTCTCCTGGTTCCATCCCACCGAGCCCAGTTCTCACTGGAACTCGGACACCTCCTCTTTGATTTACTTTTCCACAGACTTCGCAACTTGATGTGATACTTTTACTGATTTCAGACAAGCCTGAGAAATAAAAGTCTCTTTTTAGTAGTTCTATTAATTTGGTGCCACCCATATGTATGGTGTCATGCAGCTTTTTGACCAATTGTCCCCCCACTGCTTCAGGTAGGTATGTTCTGCCATCAGGCAGGACTAACCAACCTTCTGGGGAAATTTTATCTCCTAGACTCTCCCCCTGCTTGATGTCTTCTGGAGAGTAGTGCATTATCGGGGGATCCCGGATGGGGACTGTCGGGAGCATTTGGACAGGGGTGATCGGTAGGAATGTGGCATTTGACGTGACTTCATCTGCTAGTTGGTTGCCCTCAGCCTGCGGGGAGTTTCCCTTCTGGTGTCCCTTTCAGTGAACAATGGTTACTTGGTTAGGGAACCAAATGGCTTCTAATAGCGCTAAGACTTCAGCCCCATTTTTAATTTTTCTTCTAGATGTTAGGAATCTTTGCTCTTGGTACAGTGCACCGTGTACGTGGGCTGTAGTAAAAGCATAATGACTGTCCATATAAATATTGCCAGTTCAGCCTTTTGCCCATCTTAGTGCTTGGGTTATTAGTTCAGCCCATTTGGTGGAGGTGCCATGGTTTAAGGATTGAGCCCAGATAGTTTTGGGTGGCTCTACTACTGCTGCTCCTGCATAACAGACTCCATCTTTAACAAAGCTGCTGCCATCTACATAGAGATTATGGGAAGCCCCCAGCAAAGGCACATCGGTGAGTTCTGCGCATAGCCCCATCAGGGTTTCCAGCAAGTGTAAGCAGTTGGGGGCCACGGCGGGACACTAGAGTCAGGGAGCACGGTGGCCAGATTTAGTGCCTCCCTTTTTGAGAATACCACAGAGGGTGGGTTCAACAATAAAACTTGATATTGCATGATTCTGGCATTAGATATCCAGTGGTCCGGGGGTCTGCGGAGGATGGATTCCACCAAGTGTGGGGCTGTTACCACCAGGTTTTGGCCAAAGGTTAACTTAGAGGCTTCCTTGACTAACAGGGCAGTGGTTGCGATGGCTCTTAGGCAGTTGGACCATCCGGCAGCTACATAGTCCAGCCTTTTTGAGAGGTACGCTACTGGTAGGCACCAAGGCTTAATGGACTGGGTTAAGACTCCTTTGCTAACCCCTCAACTTTCATTAACAAATAGATGAAAGGGTTTGGACAGATCAGGTAGCCCGAGGGCAGGGGCACTCACCAGAGCTGTCTTCAGACCTTCAAAAGCTTTTTGCTGCTCTTTGATCCACAACAAATCATTTCCCTTGCCCGCCATGGCAGCGTAGAGGGGCTTAGCAATTTCCATAAATCCAGGGATCCACAGCCTGCAATATCCCACTGTACCAAGAAATTCGCTTACCTGTTGTTTTGAGATTGGTGTTCAGATGCCCAATACAGCTTGTATCCTGTTGCGTGAAAGTTGCCGTTCCCCTTTGTCTAAGATGTATCCCAGATATGTTATGGAGTGGGAGCAGAGCTGAGCCTTTTTGATGGATACACGATACCCCATTTCCGACAACGCTTTGAGTAGGCTTAGGGTAGCCGCTTTGCAAGAGTTTGAGTCCGGTGTGGCTAGAAGGAAGTCATCTACATACTGAAGTAAGGTAACACCTGGATGCTACTCCCTGAAGAGGGACAAGTCCCACCACATAGCCTCCCCAAACAAGTGGGGTGTTTTTGAATTCTTGGGGAAGTCTGATCCAGGTTAGTTGCCCACTTCTCCCTGACTGAGGGTCTTCAAAAGCAAAGATGGGTTGGCTAACCGGTGCCAATGGTATGGAAAAGAATGCATCGTTTAGATGTAGGACAGAGTAGATTGTATGCTCTGGAGGGAGCTGGCTTAGAAGTGTGTAAGGGTTAGGGACGTTGGGGTATATTGTTTCAACCCTTTTATTAACTTCCGTGAGGTCCTGTACCAGCCGATAGTCCATGCTTTCTGGCTTCAGCACAGGAAGTAAGGGGGTGTAGTTTTTATAGACCTCCATTAGATGCTCTAAAAAGGCAGAGGGTGACTCATTAGGCTCTTGGGTAGTTTCACTCACCTTGGAAAGGTTCATTGGCTTTCTGGCGGCAGCTCGAAGGCTACGTAGGAGAGTCTGGCAAAACCACTTGAGAGTCTCCTTACCTTGATCCTGATTGTAATTCCTTTCTGGTCTGGTTGAGGGGAACACATGTTCTATTTGGCCAGGGTCAGTAGTAGGTTGGCCATCTCAGCCCAAGATGGTTTTGACAGCCTTCGTCCGGATACAATCTCTCTCCTCTGAGGTGAATAGGACCTGTAATAATTGCTGACAGTCATTCCAGGTGGGGTTATGGGTGAAGAAGATAGTTTCTAGGGGAGAAATCAAGCCTTGGGGTTTTTCTGAGAATGACAGATTTTGATTTTTCTAATTATACAGGTATATAGATGAAAAGGTGACATATACCATGAACGGGAGACTCTTGTCACCCAGACCTGGACCTGCTTGGTGGAGGGGCAGTAAGGGGACTGGCTCAGGTAAGTTGTGGGAAGCTGCAGAAGCTTGATACTGGGTGCCCCTTCGTGTATGGGGGCTGGTTAGAGAGATATCAGTAGTTGTGGGGAGTGGAGGGTAGAGATGGTTAATGGGTGACTGGGTTAGAGGGGAATGAGAGGGAGTGGATGGAGAGGGGGCAGATGAAGGGGGGGTGAGGGGTATGTTGGGGATAGGTAAGTAAGGGGGTGTTCATCAGGAGCATCCTGCAGGACCAAAGGACTGGGATTTTTCATGGGAGCTTTTAAAGGAAGTTGAGTTTGTGGCTAGGCTGAGCACCCATGTCCTGCAAGAAAAATTTTTAGTTTCTTGGGAGTGTTTGTAAGAAGATCTAGCCACAGACTGTTGGGAGGTCTGTAGTTCCTTCAGACGGCCAGCCCACACCAAAGGTGGGCCACTCCAACTCGCATAGGGTTCAGAGAGTCCCTGGGTTGACCTTGGCTCCATATCCAGCTGCTGCTTTTTTGAATTCCTGAAAATTCTTTAGAAAACAGGCAAGGGGTGTGGTAGGACAAGAGGAGGATTGACCCATAGCAATGAACAGGAAGAGCAAAGAACAGAAACTGAGCAGAAACATTGCAAATAGACAGACAGCTGGCTACACACACAGACACACAAATGTTGAGCCTATTCTGAGGTCCCGAGTTACGTCTCATCCAGTGGCCAGGCTGTGGGAGTAGCACTGCCTCTGGCAGCCCAAGGGCCTCCCCTGGATCCAGACTTACCAAAGCAGAACAGAACTGGTGGTTTCTTAGGTTGAATAATTAATTTCCCCTGGAGTTTCTGGCCAGACTGAGGACTTACCAGGGCTGAGGAACATCTCTCAGAGGCCTCCCCCTGGAAGCCTTCAGTGTGGCCAGCTCCGGTCAATCTGGCTGGGCCTCCAAAATGAAGCAGAATGCTTCATGCAAATAATGACTCCCAGGAGAAAATTTTAATGAAAACTTTATTATCGGCCGGGGTGCACTCCCTAGTGAGAGTCGCACCTAACGTCCGGTGACTGCAGTTTTTATAGTACTCCTCCCAGTGTGGCCAATTCTTTTTCACGTGTGCCAAAAGCAGGATTGGTTTAATCATCATACTTATTTCTATAGCAACCAAAAATAGGATTGTTTTAATTATATATATTTCTGTAGCAAAGCAAGCAAACAATGTTCTCAAAGCTGTTGCTTGTTCTTAGCATTCCAGCAGGGAGGGGGAGTGGTTGATCTTTGGGGCATGATGTACTGATTCTTTTCATACCTGGATGGGCACCTAGTTTCCACCCGCAATTGTTAGAGAATTTTTCTAATGGGAATTTCCTGGTATTGTTTTACTTCCTTCTCAGTTTATTTTGTTATCTCTAGATAATAGGGCAAGTAAATGTCTCTAGGGTTCACATCCAACAGTTGTGATTCTAGGTATAAGATTGCATGCATCACTCCCTACCAACCTTTCCAGAGACAAAAGTGATACTGCCTCTACCATCAGCAGATTTGCTTTAGGATTCTAAAGATGTACTCTTATTAATTTCAATGTAGGGTATCTAGAAATTAACTTATCTACTCTTTAGGGCAATAGAATTTTTCAGAAATTTTCAGTCATAACAGTTTTGTATTTTAACATGCAAGGAACAGGAAGTGGACTCTTCAAACAGAGTTTTGCATAGAGGTGCTGGCTCGGCTATGCTCCTAAATAACAGTGCCATGAACAGCAGATATCTGGGGTGGAGGAATAGAAGATGCCCAAGAGTCTTGTAAATGTGTATTTTCTTCCTTCTGTAGATTTTTAGAAAAGTTGTCAAGGTAAAATGTATATGAGTAGAATTGAATAATCAGGAATCAAATGAACTCACATGGAAAATAATTTTAAGGGAAGCAGTTTTAATTAAGATTATAAAGCATGGAACAAATGCTTGCTCCTGGGATCAAAGTGAACATTAAAATAGGAAAAAATTATAAGAAAGAAGATTTTAGTTATCATATTTCCTGGGCACAAAGATGCAAGGAATATTACCATCAATTTAATAACAACAGTTGAAACATTAAAGAGCCAGAATATTAAACATATATATTGGTTAAAAATTAATTCTCAAATCACTTAGATAAATGAAATATCATCTTAAGAAAAAATGTAATAGCTAGAATGCCCAGCTGTGTAATATATTGCCTTTTGAGATTACCTTTAGTTTTCAGGTGTGTGTGTACAGGAACACACAAGGCTCTTAGTGTCTCAGCCTTGTATATGACCTGACATCTTTATTGCTGGGTCATTTGAAATTAGGACCAGAGATAAACCTTACCATAATTGACAGTGAAATATTGTTTTGGTATAATGGTGGGATCTGAGAGGTGCTGGGCTTTAATTTTAGACAATTAACAATTCCTTTTATTACTGTTTTCCCATGAAATGACTTCATAGTGCAGTATTAATTTAAGATTTTCACCCTACTCTTTCATATGTAATACAGGCACAGAATGAATATCTTAGGTATCTTGAATGTAGAGAAGAGAGAGAGACCTAGGAAAGTAAAGTTTCTAAGTCAAAGAAGCTTTATGATGGTATTTCTGGATGTGACCATATCTCTAAATCCCATTCCCATGGGTTTCACCCTGATGCTGCTCTCTATCATATCTCTGTCACATGTCACACTGCCACTGGAAGATTTAGCACACTTTCATAGTCTCTAGTTTATTCAAAAATTAAAAGCGTGATCATTAACAAATGAAACATTTTCGTATATATACATTTAACATGGATCAGAGTCTGGTACAGAAAAATGATAAGTGGCTGGGGTCTGGGGATCAGGGCCCTAGTCACCAATTCAGAGCGCGGTTTTTATCTGCAAGTCATTGGGAAAGTCAAGATTTCTAGCTTCTGTTTTTTCACTTGCATAATAAGGAAATTAGCCTAGATTATCATTTGTTTTAATTTTATTATTCATCAAACAATGAAGAAGAATTGGAAGTTAGGACTCCCTGGTTTAAGGAGAATTTTCTCTAAAAAGTTTAAGTAAAATTTATTTTTATATCAAATTTACTGCATCAGATAGACAAACAAAAATTAATGGGTTAGAATACATTAACAATAAAGATAAAAATGAAAGGGTAAACATGTTCATTCTTTATGCCCCATGTGTTCATGGGATAAAATAATTTTAAAAATTTCCAATTTTTGTTACTCATTGTAGATACAGCATAATTAGCCACTGTATTATGCTATGCTTTTCTGTCATGAACACATAATGTTCAAGGAGATTTGAAAATGTTATATGAAGATATTATTAAAAATTATCATCAACACTGTTGCACTCATTTTCCTATAGTTTTATATATTAAAAATTACAGGTAAGAATTTCTGAAGGTAGTTCAAAAATTGTATTTCTCCCAAAGAAAATTTAATAATCATAGTTTTAAATTTGTACATATTCCATATATTTTGGATAATAAACCCATAGTGAGATTTTGAAGGATATATGTTTTATCTTATCTTCTGGTATGAGCAAGGGATAGTCAATCAATCTTCCTATATGCTTACTCTCTTTAGTATTTTATTGTTTCCAGCACTGATTTTCTGATTTCAACAGATAGAAAATGTGCTATTGTCAGAGGGAAATAAAAGCAAGGCCACATTCACCCTCCTAGGCTTCTCAGATTACCTGGAACTGTAGGTCCCTATCTTTGTAGTATTTCTGGCTATCTAGATGGTTACTGTTGTAGGAAATCCTGGAACAATTGTCACAATCAAAATTAAGCCCAAACTGCACACACCCATGTACTTTCTCCTCAGCCATCTCTCATTTGCATCTTTCTGTTATTCCTCTGTCACTGCTCCCAAGATGCTGGTGAACCTAGTTGTAAGACAGATCCATTTCATATTTGGGGTGATGTGTACTTCAATTCTTCTTCTTTTGTACCTTTGTGGTTACTGAATCCTTTGTCTTAACTGTGATGGCCTATAACTGCTTTGTGGCTATTTGCAGCCTTCTGCTTTACAGATTTGTCATGTCCAAGAAATTCGATACTATGTTGGTGGTTGGATCATATGCATGGGGAGTTGCTTGTTCCTTGATACTCACAAACTCTGCTTTCAAGTTATGTTTTTGTTGTTTCAACATAATCAATCACTTCTTCTGTGAGCTGCCCTCACTGCTTTCTCTCTCTTGTTCTGATACTTATCTAAACCAGTTGCTGCTTTTCACTTTTGCCATCTTCAATGAGGTGAGCACACTACTGATCATTCTCACCTCTTATGTATTCATTGTTGTCACCATCCTGAAGATTTGTTCAGCCAGTGGGTGTCACAAAGCCTTCTGAACCTGTGCCTCACACCTGACTGCCATCACTGTATACCATGGCACCATCCTCTTCCTCTACTGTGTGCCCAAATTTGAAAATTCCAGGCACATGATCAAAGTGGCCTCTGTATTTTACATAGTGGTGATCCCCATGTTGAAGCCCATGAGGTACAGTTTCAGGAATAAGGATGTCAAGGAAGCTGCCATTAGGGCACTAAAGTCTTTTCTCTGTAATTATATTATTATAGTGAAGTTTGTTACTGACTTTTAAATAAATTATTTCCCAAAAGGTTGCTTTTAAAAATACCTTTAGATTTCAATGAATGGTTAATATTTTACAATGAGAAGGACACTAATTTTGTTTTAAAGAGACTAAATTTGGCTATATTTCTTACTTGCTGGAGAAGATCAATTAATTTCTCTCATCTTATAAATTTTCATCTGCAAAACTGCAATAGCTTGGCATTGTGAATAATTGGATTGTGAAGATTAAAAAGCATGTAAATAGTATGTTGAGTACTTTGTATCATCTAAACAGATAATAATCTATTCCCACTTCTTATAAGGCACTTTTAATATTGTACATTCTCAAACACATGAATTTCTCTTTAAAAAGTACAAATTGCAGCTAAAATAAGACATTTTCCTTGCCTTCAAAGAACACAAAATCCAGATTTAAACAATTTTTTGACAACTAATCTTGTATAATTTGTAGTATATTTAAACAAAATTTCTTTAAAGCTTGATTTGTGTTCATAGATTTTAATGGGTAAATGTAATGCACATTACTATTTTGTTGATAAGAAAAAAATTATCTTTACATGTGGCATTTTGAAAGTAGATTAATGTGCCTAGAATATACCAATCACAGTACATTTCAGGCTAATTTTAAAAGTACAACTTTAGGCAAAAATGATTATCTGGTTACAAGGGTAATATAGACATTTGAAATATTTCTTTGATAACTATGTGGCCATAAAATGTTAAAAAAATTTAATCTAATCATGCTATTTTTTAAGTAATAATTTTCTTAGTGCTGTTATAACATCCTTGTTCCTAAGGCTGTATATCATGGGATTAAACATTGGAATCACAATGGTGTAGAAAAGAGAAAGCAGTTTGTCAGTTCCTGCAGAATGATTAGATTTGGGCCTTAAATACAAGAACAGATCCAAAGAATGAAACAACAACCAGCAGTTGGGAAGAACATGTGAGGAAGAATTTGGCCTGCCTTTGCCCTGTTGGCAACTTCAGAATGGTAGAAATGATTTTGCTGTAGGAGGCAATTATCAACATAAAAGGGAATGCAACAAACAACATAGCTACTAAATAGACAGATATCTCATACACAGATGTTTCCTCACAGGCCAGCTTGATTAGGGGAGGGATATCACAGAAAAAGTGGTTAATTTGGTTAGAATCACAGAAATCCAGGGAGAAAATTTGACATGTTTGCCCTATCTGGACTCGGATTGCACTGATCCAGGAACCTATTGCAAGCTGAATGAATGTCTTTTGGTTCATGACTAGAGGATAGTGTAGTGGATTACAGATGGCCATGTAGCAATCATAGGCCATCACAGCCAGGAGGAAACATTCAGCAATTCCCAGAATAAGGAAGAAGCACATTTGGGTGGTGCATTTCACCATAGAAATACTTCTCTCCTGAGTCCAAATGTCCACCAGAATTCTGGGGAGAGTGAGAGACACCAAATAATCTATAAAGACATTATATTTAGTTCATATTAGTGAGACCATGCAATATTTGACCTTTTGTGTCTGGCTTATTTCACTCAGTATAATGTCTTCAAGGTTCACCCATGTTATTATATGTGTCACAATTTCCTTTCTTCTAACAGCAGCATAGTATTCCATCATATGTGTATACCATCTTTTGTTTATTAAATACATGGTTTTCTGTAGTGTAGAGTCAAGCCTGGTTATTATGATTATGAGGCTATTTCCAACTAAAATAATCATGTAAATGATAGAGAACTCTCCAAAAAGAAATCCTTGGAGATTTGGAAGGTCAGAAAATCCCAGGAGTACAAATTGCATCACTGTGGAAACATTGTCTTCTGGTTTTTTCTTTTTTTCTTTTCATGTTTCATTAGTAGGAATAATTTAATTGAAAGTACAAGTTACTTCACTTTTCAAGGAAAGGCTTTGGTTTTCTTATATATAAACTTAGCATCAGTGTCCTTCAATTTTTCCAGCTCTGTACAAGAACAGATACTATAACTCACGGTGGTTCTACAAGTCAGGAAAAAAATGAACCATATTTTCTTTCTTTTTTTATTTCTTGTTTATTTTATTTTCTTATTTCTTGTTGTATTTGGCAGCCAAAAGGGGTGATGCAAGTAACAGAAATTTGTTGGATTAAGTAAAAGGTATTTATTCAGGGAAAAAACTTACAGTTACAAGGCCCTAAAGAACCCAACTCAAGGTTGCTTCCTTACCAAACTCTGTTGCCACATGTTGAAGCAAGATGGTGGGTGATGTTAGTGAGAGTTCAGTCTCACTTTTCCATCTTAAGTCTCTGTGGGTCCAGCTTCTACCAATCTCACCTATAGGCTTGCATAGGATTCATCTCTTTCCCAGGGCTTCCTTTCTGGGCTCTGCTGCTCTGTTCTCCTCACAAGGTCAGCTGTAAACTGTCAGGCAAATGGATCTTTTCTCTCTTCCAGGGGCCTCCATTGTGTCTATGGAGCTGTCTCTCTTCCTTTGTGTATCTTCTCTGTATATATACTTCTGTTTCTGTGGGGCTATCTTATAGAATGCATATCAATTTATATAGCCCACCAAGAGGATGAGCACTCAACCTTGTACAACCTAATGATATGGTCAAATCAAAGCCTCAGTCTTGATTTAATGAAGTAAAAGTGAAACCTCTGAATTTAATACAATCAAGGGGTATCATGCCCAGAGGAATAGAACAGTTTACAAACATAACACTTATCATTTTGGGAATTCATAAATAATATCAATCTGCTACAGTGGTGATGATATGTAATTTTAGATTTTGCTATCTGAACACTTGAAATATCACAATCTGAACTTATGTTCAAATGTAGCAATTAGTCCTTTGTTCAATTGGCATGCTTCCCATCTTTCAAGTATGTTTCCTATTATCTTCTATTAAAATTAATTTTATTGCACAAGAAATAGTTTGTAAGACTGTTAAAAACAGTTGTGTGAATGAAGCATTCAAATATATTTAATAAAAATATGGTAGCTTTCCTGTATTATCTCCAAAATCTTTTACATTATGCATAATTAAGCTATTGTAGTATAAAAAATAATCTTACCCTCAAAATATTATGGATGCCATTTAATATTTTAAACTAGATTTTCTTTTGAATGGATGTAATGAGAGTCAGAATTCATACATTTTATTCAGATTTTCTAGTGGAAGAGAAAGGAGCCCTAAAATTGTCTTCCTGTCCAAGAATCCTCAAGAGGTTAGAATTAGTTTCACTTATCACCTATGCATAAGTAAGCAATTTTAATAAGAACATGCACATATTTATACAAATTATAAACCTATTTTATAGAAGGAGTATCAACTACAACCTACAACTCATCTATGATATATCCCCAAATTATCCACATCTTCATTAATCACTGTTTTTCTCTACAACTTCTGTCTTATTCAGTCTTTTCTTTGCAACACATGAATGTGTATAAAGCATGAGTGTGTTGGGGTTTGATGTTCAATCTTTATTATTCATTTATCTTATTTCTTCACCTTGAATATATGTTTCTTACAGTATTTTATTTAACTTTCTAGGCATTAAATGGTACCTTTGTTTTATAATATTTGATTTACAACTCCTTGTATAAATTATAACTGAGTCAAATTAATTGCTTTTTTGGAATAATTCTCAATATGTAAAAAGAAACTTTATTACAAAACACAGCCTCCTCTTAATAGAATAAAACATGCTTTAATTGTGTGTATGTGTTGTGTGTGTAAAGGAATTATACCATTTTCATTCATCATTGCAGAAGAAACTCCTTGCCTCATTGTTTTCATGATATGGTAGATTACTTCTATATTATGTAACTAATTTGAAAGACATAGAATCATTGCACTAAATAGATACACCTATAAAAATGTGCTAAGGACCTTTAGGGTGAACAAAAGAGTTCAGTTTCAAAAACAGTAGAAACAAATAGGAAAGAAGTAATCATCCATGCAAAACTTAAGCATCATGATTATTTCCTGTGGTTGAGAAAAATAAAGCCAAATAATAATTTCATTTATCCTCTACAATATTTCAGGCTAAATACTGATAAGCTAAAGATGTATAGACTTTCTGCAATCATTATCTTATACAAGTCTCCCAATGAAAATTTGATTGTAGGGATTGTTAAAGATGCTGTAACTGAACCTCAAGGATGGTAAGAAAATTTTAGGTAGCAGGTGACATTCTTAAATTATGATTTCAAGTCTCTAAGACCACAAATCTCATGCTTTTCTTTCAGTACAATATTGTACAAAATTGTAACCATGTTTTAGTCACTTATATAATTCAATCTAAAACCTAATACATAGAAGATGACTAAAATTGTTTGTTGAATGAATCTTTATATGGTATTCACATCTTTATACTGTAGCTTGTATCATGCACCCCACCATTGATGATATAACCATTGTCCTTGGAAATGCTATACCTTTTATTATGCCTGTTCTTTGTGTAAGCTTTTCCCTCATTCTTTGATCCCCTCTCTACATCCTGTCTGTCCATGAAGAAGAATGCATTTGAAAATTAAACTAAAAGTAGATGTCAAAAACAATTACAAGTGAGAGCAACAAAAGGCCTAATAATCAATAATATATTCAAGAATTTTTTTGCCTCAATTTTTATTTATAAAAGGGAACAATGATTGTGTGAATAATAAATGAAATCCTTGATGTAAAACTATGTGTAAAGTAGGAAATCTAATTATTCTAATCCTACCCAAATTGTGTTGAACTTCTAAAAACAATCCAGACAAATGAGCAAAACAAGTCTTCTCAAAACTTGGAGCTGGTTTTGCTGAGTTTTGGAACTATTGAAGCTACTATTTATACAACTCAGAAAGAAAATCACTAGATAATTCAGTTATATGTTGACACCTTTATTCGTTCACATACTTCATGTTTATTTTTCTGGTCACTTCAGTGAAATAATGGTTTTCTCTGATGTAGGGATTGTGTTATCAGCTACCAAATCTCTCATGACAACATATATATTGTTTATATTCAAAACAAGTTTATAAAATCAAATTGAAGAAAGGAAATAAAAATCAGATATTGGCAAATGCAATTGAGGCTTTTTAAAAATTTTATCGAAGAGAATTTTTTAATGACAAAAATGAAAACAAGTCATTGATTCCCTAATATTTTCAGATTCATTTAACATTGGACTTAACTCCTATCATACAAGAATATTCTTTGATATCAGTTATATATACATATATAAATATATACTCAATTCAATAATGCACAACAGTATCATACTCATTATTTAGGTATTATTTGATTTTAATGAGATACTCCAGATTTAATACATGTAAAACACATAAATCCATTGTTAAACATATAATGATAATCACTGGATAAATGTTAGGACTTAGGATGATGATGACAATGTTATTAATCTTTGATATAGTGGCCCATTATATTACATAGTGCTTTAAATTTTGTTTTCATTTGATCTTACAATCAGGAAAGTCAGAAAATTACAAAGGCTATATGAAACAATATTTGAAAATTTTAAAAAATCGTGTATTTTTTCATTTTCTGGAATTTAATGTTTTTTGCCAATGCTTAAAAAAGTACAGATGCATGCAAAAATAAATTTGATATTAGACAGAAATAGTTCATGCTTGCCTGTTTGTATTGAGGGAAATTTCATGTTTACCTTTATTGATTGAGGTAAAAAGCAAAAATAAAATTAGGGGAAAAAATTAATGTTAAATAATGTCTTTAAACAAATGTTGCCTTCTAAAATATATTCTGCTGTAATAACAAATAGTACTCTTTAAACAAGAAAAATACTCTGCCCTGGGAATCAGCTCCATTCCCATGTTAATTTCTAATTGAACTAAGGCATTCTTCCTGCCACTCAAGGAGTTTGGAACAATCAAAAACATATATGACCATATGACTCCTAATGTATTTTCTCAGTCTTTTTATAACTCTAACATGTTTCATGTGACTCTTGGCAATAGGGATGCAGTTACATATAGAATAACATATTCATGGTATATTGTTCCAGATATACCTCATAAAACCTGGCAAATTAGAACTATGTTTTAACAGAGTATGATGAGTGGAAGACTTAAAAGTCACACATTCAAATCTCTACCCCTTAGTATATGTCCAGTTGAATTTCTATGTGTCAAATATTTGTAAAAATAAAGAAATGATGGCACTTCAGTTCCAGATGGTCTTAATTTTAAAAAACATTGAGAAAGGAAATATCATCATTTTAAGCCTTAGGGATATATTTGTCTAATTTAAGGATGGTGGATTCACAAAAATTTTAGTCAAGTAAAGATAAACAGTTAAGAAAATTATAGAAAATTTTAAATTTGCATATAAAATATTAGGATATGTTGATTTCATTAATTGATTCATTTAATACACTTATTATGATGCTAAACAGTTTCTTTTTCAAACTATGTGGTAACTCACAGGCTACCATATGTGTTTCTTGTAAAAGCACAAAGACCATTGGCATATTATGGAAGTTCTGCCCACTTCCACACCAACTTTATCAATATATTTCTCCTGTTCAGATCTTACTACTTTCTATTGATAATAAAATCTAAATGTGGAAACCTGTGCTAGGATTTTATATGAAGGATTTTCCTAAGTCAGTGTGTGCAGAATTGTTCAAGGCTGCATCAGTTTGAAATTCTTCCTTAAGAATTTGAATCTTAAAAATAATGTTAAGAAAAACAAAAAAGGTAGTTGAAATTCATTTAGTCTATTAGGCATTCCGGGCAGAAACTAACAACTGCTTTTTGTCATGACTTAGTCTGGTTCATCAGTTTCACCTTTTCAATGAATTGCCCATATCATTTTTTTTCTTTTCTGTTTGAGAGTATTTTTATTGTTGAAACCAGAGGGATGAGGGAGAAACATAAACCAAGTGATTTGTCTTTCTAGAAATAATAAACTAAGCTGCAAGGCAATAAAAGCATTTTTGGGGGTCCTAGAATTTCGATTCAGGGAGCACATTTTCAGGTAGCATCCCACATTATGTCTCACTTTGGCATTTCTAGGCAAGGGTTTTTAAAGGAAAATATTACACAAATAGTTTGGGTTGGTGGATATTTGGGGTAATCCAGTTGTCTTCAGGTTAGATAGCTGAGTTATCTTGTGGTTTGTTTATGGTGTCCTGGTGTCCTTAGGGCTTTCTGGAACATTGTTGGTTTGCATACTGTGACAGTGAGTGTGACAGCACACTGAGACCTGCATAGGAATGGACCATTTGAAATATCTTTGCTATAGACACTCTTATTTTGTTTTTGTATTTCTACCTATTTCATACAAACTTAAGAACTTATTTAAGCTTTAAGCCCTTAGATGTATTGCATGTGTTATGATTATTTTTACAAAGTACTTAGCTTGTTATTAAACATATCAAGTATATGCTAAATAACGATCCTCTATTGTGAAAATAATTTATTTTTTGTGATTATTGAGAAATAAAAGCATGAAGAACATCAGGAATTTATTAATACATAAGATTTAAACTAGCTTTTCTATAAAAGATGTAAAAATAATGTCTCTTAAGTTAGGTAGAAGTTTCTCTGCCATGAAAAATTCTGTAGAAAGAAGGTTTAATTTGTTGGAAAGGTGATGTAATTCTCAATATGAAACTTTCACTCACTTATTCTTTTTGAGTTGTATAAATTGGAAACAACATGCAGAACTTTAGGACTTGCTCCATCATTTAAATTTAGTCACACAACTACACCAAGCTAGAATAGAGTCTAAAGAATATAAAATTTACCTGTACTGCCATATGACCAGCTA
Source organism: Cabassous unicinctus (assembly GCA_029593785.1). Taxonomy (NCBI): domain Eukaryota; kingdom Metazoa; phylum Chordata; class Mammalia; order Cingulata; family Chlamyphoridae; genus Cabassous; species Cabassous unicinctus. The sequence continues at coordinate 98,753 of JAQZBX010000079.1, read as the reverse complement.
AGACTTTGTCTATCATTAAATAAGATAATGATGAATATCAGTGGAAACTAATGGTTTTCTAACATTAGTGCCTTTCTGGCCATCTGACTATGCATTTGTACATTTCTTGTCCTATGCAGAACAAGACTGAATGATCAAATCCTAAAACTCCAAGGAGTTTCTGCATCCAGCTTAGAGTCAATTATCTACATCAGATTACTTGTGTTTCCTCTTATTCTAGAGATTATAAAACAATAGAATTGTTTCCATAACCCACTACCTCTACCATATACATGGACATGCAATCATAAAATACAATAAAGGAAAATATTTAGAGTCTATAGGAATTAGAAATAAATTCATGTATGTGTAAAGATGAATGCATAGATAGATGGTCAGATATGCTACAAATGGTGATCTACACCATAATCATGTATTTAAAGCTTTCACCATGCAGTGATTCTATTAGTTTTCATCAACTCTGATTTCTTTTATTTTGTGATTTTTAAAAATTTTAGCCATTAAAACACTATTTTTTTCAACACCACTTCATTTTGTTTTTAATATAAATTTTAATAATGGCTACTGATGGTGAACAATTTATCATGTGATATTTGCCTTTTGTACAGCACATTTTGTGAAGTATTCATTCAAGTCCTTTGTACAGCACATTTTGTGAAGAATTCATTCAATTCTTTTGTCCATTTGTTAATTAGGTTGTTTATTGTCCTCTTGCTGAATTTTGGAAGTTTTTTATATTTTCTATATATATTTACTCATTTGGATGTGTGATGTAAATGTATTTCAGCCAGTCTGTATCTTTGAAATTGCATTCTATTAGCAATGTCTTTTACAGAGCAAAATACTTTCATTTTGACAAATCCAGCTTATCAATATCTTCGTTTGTGGATTGTGCTTTAATATCATATCTAAGAACTCATTGTTTAACCCCAGTTCACAAAGATTTCTCCTATGTTTTATTAAAAAAAGCTTATAGTTTCAAATTATATATTTAGATCTATGATCCATTTTTGAGGTTTTTTAAAAAAATAAATCATGAGTTTTAGGTTTAGGTGAAATTTTTCCATATGGGTGTCCAATTGTTCATCACTATATGTTAAAGATACAATACTTTTAGTCTTAGTTTCCTGACTACTCTGACATACAAAGGATTAGCATAAAAATGGGAATTGGCTCTGGTTTGAGTCCTGGAGAATTCCAAAATCAAGGCATCAAGAAATACTTTCTCCCTAAATTTGTAGCACTCTGGAATATGGATGCTGGCAATCCTTGGGTTCCTTGGCTTGTGTTGCTGTATTGTATCATGTGGTGTTTTTTCTCTTTTCTCTTCTGTGTCCCATTGACTTCTGGCCTCTGGATTACCCCCAGGATTTTTCCTTGTAAGACCTACCATAAAAGAAAAAAAACATCCTGGTTCACTTGGCCACACATTAATTAAAAATAATATCTTCAAAAAGTACTCTTCCAAATGAATTCAAATCTTGGGAATATAACTAAAAATAAGAACATGTGTTTTTTTCTGGGGTACAGAATTCATTGTACCACAATTTTGACACTGAAAACTTTTACACATTTGTCAAAAATCAATTGCAAAGACTTCTGGAATGGCTGCATGAGCAGTTCAGAAATGAAAAAACTGGACAAAATTGTCAACTGCAATGAAAAAAATCTGGAAATTGAAAATTGTGAAGTGTTTACATATGAAATAAAGTCTGTTGATAAGAATAGCAGGGACCAGTTGCATTTTAGCCTGAGTATACTCCAATACCCTACTCAGCTCCATGGAGAAGAAGACCTATCACAGTACAGGCCATGAAGAAAGGCATTTCTCTTATCACTGTTGGAGGAGGCACATTTTATTTTTAGCAGAGTATGGGAAATTACATGGCCACGGACATTGTGAAAAATATTAGGAATCTCAGTGGCAAATAATCAGGAAATACCCATATTACAGATAGTTTAAATTCTCCATGAGGTTTAAAAGAGACCAGAGAAAAATATAATGGGCAGTTCTGTTCTAGGGAATAAGATAGTTAAAAAATGCATTGATAAGATCACTCTCACCCTTTGTCTGAAACATTCTGCATATTTACAAGGCTACATATGCATTCAGGAGGTACTAAGAGTGCCAGCAAGTCACTTGTCCTTGGTTGAATGTAACTTTGAATGCTGAAAATAAAATTCTGGAGAATGTACATTGAATCCCTTCTTTAAGTCATATATAAATTCATCACAGAGTAGAAGTCTTACTGGCTTCAAGTGTTCAAGCACCTCGGTCAAATCACTGGCTTAGCAGTATGCTATGCTGGACCAAGGAAAATCTATAGTAAGTACGACAAAAACAAAAAACAATAAAATTGGGCAGGGACATAAGTGGTTCCTCATAGTAAAGAAATTAGAACTCCACAGAATTAGTATATGCAAGTCACTAAACAAGCATACAGACAGCAACAAAACCAAACATAGAGGGAATTAAAGTCCAGAGTTTCCACAAAATATTATCTAAAATATTCATTTCTAACCAAAAATCTTGAGGCATGCAACTAACCAGGAAACTGTGACACATATACAGATAAACACCAATAGAAAAACAAAGCAGAGCCCATAGAAACTGTGTCTGAGGGAAGCAGTTGCTGGACTTAGAATACGAAGTCTTCTTAACAGCCACTATATTAAATACTCCCAAAGAAATAAAGGAAACCATTTGAAGAATTTTAAGAAATAATTATTAAAATGACTCATTAAACATAGAAAAGCCATAAATATATAGAAATTACTTTAAAAGAGGCAAATGGAAATCCTAGATATGAAAAATACAATAAGGAATGAAAATTTCAATATAGGTGCTCAATAGCAGATTAGAGCTGGCAAAGGAAAGAACTAGCAAACTTGAAGACAGATCTGTTGAGATAATATGATCTTAAGAAGACAAAGAAACAAGAATTAAAACTAAAATGTGTCAAATACCAGTGGGAAACCATAGAGCTCATTTAAATATAAGTTTTGGGAGTCCTAGAAAATGAAGATAGAGAAAGGGACAGAAAATATACTTGAAGAAAAAAATCACCAAGTTTAACATATTTTATAAAATACTTGAAGTTACCCATAAAAAGGGATTACACATAGACACACCATTTTTCACTCTTGGATGCCAAAGACAAATACAAAAAATTCAAAACAACAAGAAAAACATGACAGAATTCTTATCAGAAACAATGCAGGAAAAAAGCTGTAGGATAACATATTCAAATTACTGAAAAAGAAATAAAATTTTGTCAAAAAAGTGTTATACATCCAATAAAACCATCACTCAAAAATAAAGGCTAAATAAAGACATTCTTAGTTGAACAATTGTTGAGGCTATTTGATGTTAGAAACCCTACCTCAGGAGAAATGTTAGACAAAATCCTTCATAATGAAAGGGGGTGATACCAGAAAGCAACTCAAATTAAAAAGAAATAAATAGAACCTGATAAATGGAATTACATAGGTAATCGTAAAATATGGTTACAATATGTATTTTCCCTTGTAAATGATTTATAGGCAAATGTGAAAAATAGTAATTTAAAAACAGTAATCGAAAACTCTATTTTTCACACATCATGAGCAAAATTACAGAAATAAAGGTTACTATAAAGGAATGGCATGAACAACTTTAAAACAACTGATTGATGATTGGGTGCCACCCAGTGTTTGAGCACCTGTTCTCTATGTACAAGGGAATATATACACAACTGATTAGAAAGCTTAGACAAATAAAAAACTTGCTGTACACACCAAAATTACCCAAGGAGATGCAGAAAATTGAGTACTTCATAGACCTATAACAAGCAAGGTAATTGACTTTGCAATTTAAAGTATCCCCACACAAAAAGATGCCAAAGCCTAGATTGCTTCAATGGTGAAATTCTACCAAATATTTTAAAAACAAATACCAACAATCCTCACAAACTCTTCCCCCCAAAATGGAGGAATGGTAAAAAGAGCACAAGCCATTCTGTGAGATAAATGTTATTCTGAAACCAAATATAGATAAGACATGACAAGAATAGAAAACTACAGATCAATATCCCTGAAGATTATAAACAAAAACTCAATGAAAATATTATGATTAAACCAAACAAATATGAAAAGGATTTACACATAATGACCAATTGTAATTTATCCCAGTTCTATAAGTTTCATTTAACATATGAAATTAATGTAATATGATTGTGTTTTGATACAAGATTAACTATATTATTCTCTCCATTTTGTATATATTTGAAATTCAAATTTTACATGATTTAAAAGGAAAAAGCCACACCTCTGTTGGCATTACAAATCAATTCTTTAATACTTCATTTAGTCATTTTATGATTCTTCAATTATACTTCACAATTCTCTGATTAATTTGTACTGAGAATTCCTTTCAAAATTATTTATACTGTATAAATTCTACCTGTTTTGAACCATCCTTACTCTACATGCTACTTATAAATAATTAACAAGTTAGGCAGCTTTATAAAGGTCAGGAGTTTGCCTGTAACTCTTTTGAGTGTCTAATCAATTTGTCATCTATCTTGAATTGACTCTGAAAATTCAGTCTAATAAAAACACTAGAGAATATGTAGTATGATACACATAAGTATTGCAGACAGCTAAAAAGAAAAGAACAAAAACACAAAAGTTTCCAAGCACCTGAAAGAATGGTAGAGAAAGACACCATTGAAAAGGAAAGTTATGGCCCATGATATATTTGGTTGCTTTCCAAAATATTTTAAAGGCAAGTGTAATGGGATAGATGAATTAAAAAGTGTCATGGGAGATGATAAATTCCCACAGGAAAGAGATAAGTATTTTTCTACTTAAAGATCACTGTTTGATTAGAAAGAAAATTTATTTTAGAAGAGGACTAGTTTTTTCGTTCTCCTGAATTTCAAGTGTTTTAAAACTTAATATCAATAGAACATCACTTAAAACTCTCTGTATCAGGTAAAGAAATAATTTCATCCATACCCATAAAGGTAAGCACTATAATTTTTCAACTAAGATCATAATTACATTTTAGGTGGGTATTCTGAGTGTATTATATCTTAAGTACCAAAAATCAGAAAACTCAAATATATACAGAATATTATGAAAAGACATTAATTAATTGATAAGTTTTTAACTACATTTCAGGCAGCAATTATACCTTCCTTTTTTCCTTTTAGAAATTTAAGAACATTTTGAAATGTATTATTAGTTATAATATAATTAAATGTATTAAAATTACGGGGACAGTTTTAAAATATTTTTCCTAATATAGAAGACATTATGGATGTTTTTCTTTGCCCCCTACCAAAAATGATGGAAACTACCCTTTTTAAAGGAAGAATTTTTTTGAAAAGTAATCTGAAACTTCTGGGAAATATATTTAAAAATATATATTCTTTCATTCTTTCACATTGTGTTTTGCTGATTAAAAATTACTGCAAATTTACCAACCTGACAAGCAATGTCCTCTGCCAAGTGGATTTAGAGCTACAAGTTCATTAGCTAAATAAAATAGAAAAATTTTATCATGTTCAGGAGGAAAATAAAGGGTAATAGAAGAGCTTCAATTAAAGGAATAAAAGTATCAAGACTACATTTACCTTTCTCTTAAACGACTTCTGAGAAGAATTCTGTGAACAGTATTTGTTTCAGAATAATGATGCTACAAATTTTTGCTCTTGTCTTTGTATCAAGAAGGGGCAAATGCATGAAATCAAATTATACCCATGGTAAACCTCTCATTCCAATGTTAGGTACAGATTTAGTGGATTTAAAGCATTGAAAAACATTCATCTTTCCTAAACATTGTGATGAGCATTTGGTTTTATGAAAATATGGAGAATATTTGTGTTGTGCCTCTCTCCTTGCTTCCTCTCTCCTCCCTTCTTTTTCTCTTCTTTTCCTCCCTCCCTCCCTCCCTTTTTCTTTGATTTTCATTATATGGACTTTTTGCTTTCAGTTTAATTGCTTTATTGTTATATGAGTTTAAATAACAGGATGAGTTTTATAGCAGATACAGTGTATGACACCTCCAGGAAAGCATTGTGATTTCCTTGGAGACTCTTTAGAAATTAAATATGAAATGATTCAATATAAACTATTAATCAGTTTGAAGCCCATACCATAATTAGAATAAAATTTGTAGTTCAAGACTGTTGAATCTATATGCTGCTTCTCTTTAACACAGTTACGTTCAAATTTTCTGAGTAACTAATGTTTGAGGAATGTTGTGAATCCATCAAAATGCCTGAACAATAAATAATATACTTTAATATATTATAATAAAGTTGTTCATGAGTAGCATAATTGGAAGGAGCAGAATAATTTCCAAATTAATAAATACTCTAGATTCTAATGTCTTGTAAAGATTTCATGTTAGCAGGAATATTGAAAATCAAAATTAGAAACTGTTTAGTAATTAATTAATGATTCTACTTCCTACATTTCTAAAGGCTTCATCGTACAAAATCTCATTGATTTTCATAATGTATATTGGGAAATTTTGAAACATTTTATTATTAATTCTCATTCAGAACTTGCCACAAATACTATAGCAAGTTATGACCTTTCAGTTGTAGATTAACAGTTTCTAAATTCTTGTCCAATTATTTTTAAATTTACTTAATTCTGTTTTTCCCAAAATACATTTTAAAATGTCAGAATATTGGCGAATAAGAAAAAAGAGATCTCTGTGTCTTTGAGACAGAAAGGCAAACACAAAACACAAAACACAAAAATAAGGATAACTTATCATCACACTAAATGATGAAGGAGCATATAATACATATTAGTAAATAGAGGGAATTGTTTTCCCTTCATTAATAAAACATTTACTGAGTAAGTGGCATTCATTAAATATTCAAGTAAGAAACAATATATTTTTGTATTATGATTCCTTGGTATTATTTGCTGTAACAAAATAATTTGGATTTTAATACAGATAGGCCTGAATTCAAATCTCATTTGGTCAGTTACTTGCTCTATGTTCTTGGATGATTTATAGAACATGTTTGAGACCACGGTTCATTATGGTGAAAGAATTGCCTCACAGCACCACTGTGAAGATTAAACAAGACAGTTTCTGTGAATACCTCTGAGAGTTGAAATTGTTGCAGATGATCATTAATTTCCAAGTTTTATCATATTTGCTAAGAATTTGCAAGCTCATGCCTAAATTTCAAATTTCTTCTTCTCATCCTCCACATAAACCTACGTTCAAGAAGTTACAACCAACTTTAGTGCTTAAATACTGTATTCAGACACTGGAATATGAGGGTACGTCCTCTTTCAGTATCTTAGGTATTGTACAATGGAGACCATCATTTTGAACAATTTTCAAATATTCAAGCACTTATCGGGATGAACTGTGTGCTGTTGGAATCACAGAATCACAGAAAGAGTTGCATAAGATACACATCAGGAGCTAATTATTGAGAAAGAAAGACAGGGAGGGAAAGAGTGAGAGAGAGAGCAAGAGAGAGAGAGAAAGAGAGTAAAATTTTTCAAACAAATTGTTCCTAAATTAACAGCACATATTAAGTAACATCAAAAGTGTGTTTGGAAGACAGGAGAGCTCAGGAAAGACTTGGGTGGTCTGGAAGATCCTGAATTAGAAACTGGGACTTATGTGCAGCTCATAGAGCACTTTTATAAAAGAAGGAAGATATTCAAAGCAAAATGAGTATATGAACAGATTTGGAAAGATAGCCTGGATTTAGTTCCAGATTCTTCCTAAACCAAAAAGCTTTGAATTTTCTCTTTCTTTGACTCTAAATATTGGTGAAAAACATGGCTGATATCATGAATTAATCAGATTAACATGCACTGCCAATATTAAAACGTTGATTAATATCTTTACTCTTTTCGTCAATGTAGCTATAAGTGTGGGTAACTCAGCGAAGGGTGCTGCTATATAAGAAAGACAAGACAAAGAGTTTAAGAGAAAAGCTGGGGTCAAGGAGTTAGCAGAATTTTATATATTATGCTAGCTCAGAACAGACATCCCAGCGCTTTTATTAGCAGGGCAAGTTTCTTCTGGTTACAAGCAGAGGGGCATGACAAGTGATTTCTTACTCTAAGAATTTGCATGAAAAAGAACACTGCAGGCAAGGTTTATTCCTTTTGGCTATTCTTATCTTGAATCTGGGCACCAGCAAGAGTTCAAACAGTGCTCTCAAGGTTTTCCTTTTGAGATAATGTCTGCTGTTCCAGGGGCTCTGTCTTTATTCTAAAGTCAGAATTCCATGTCTCAAGGATTCTTCACCACAGGTCAATTCTTTATGATTTCTTTGTATTAAAATAATATCACTGTAAGAAATACTAGAATGGAAGAATTCACAGATATCACCCAGTATGATCAACTCTAGTTTATTCATTGAACATGTTTAGACTGTCTTTTACAAATATTTCAGAAAACAAATAAATATGAGAATAAATTCAATTAATTTCAAAGCAATATCATGAAAAAGGAAAATTGAGGGAAAAGAACTTACAACCAAAATTGTCAATGTATTTACAATAATTAGTATTTTATTATTTTAAATTGTACTTTTTTCAATTTACATACTTCATTTTATTCATACACTTAGCAGAAACATTGGAAGTGACAAAACAGAAAAATGCATGGCTTTTTATACATTTAATACTACAACATAAGCAGTGCAACTGGTCCCTCATTATTTTGGTTCCAAGAAAGCTGAGGAGACCCTGACTCAGAAGGTTTTCACCTTGAGCATCATGCCAATTCCTGGGGAAATTTGGGATGGGTGCTTATGGCATTTTGGGTGTTTAGGGACAGGAATTTGATGAGGGAGCTCAAAAGGTTTCAAGTAATTGTTAGTCCATGGTGACCCTACATAAAGAGAAGTCTCAGAGGTAGGAAAGGAATGCCTACTCCTCTTTCTCTACACAAAGGCCTCATTTAGAGTTGTGAACCAGCTTAGGATTGGCTAGCTTTTCACCCACCAAATACACAGCATGTTGGGCACTCACCACCCCAAAGGACTTTTTCCAGGATGACTTGCTCTCTAGTTGGCAGTACCCCTCTGTGTAGACCATGGAGATAGGACATCTCTTAGAGAGGTTCTCCCACAGCAGAGCAGTTGTTACTGCCCATGTTGGCTCTATTTGCTGGCTGGGCTGAAGATTCTTACTTGGTACAAAAAGCTTTACTTTCTTCCTTTCCTTTTTTATGAAGTACTGGGGCTGGGGATTGAACCTGGCAAGAAAATTCCAAATAGGAACCCCTGGAGGTTTGGAAGATCAGAAAATCCCAGGAGAACAAATCCCACCACTGAAGAGAAATTGACTTTTGCTCTTTGATCACTATGTAACATCTGTGAAAACAATAAATTCAAGATATGGGTCACTATATGTGCTTTAGTTGTAATTTTCTTTACTATAAAAAAAAGTACACCATGCTTTAAAAAAAATCAAACTCCACAAGAACTATACGATGTTCTATAAAAATTTCTGAATTTGGTTTTAATCTGTGGCTAAAAACAGCATTCTTTCACTCAAAATGATCCCTAAAAATATATCCCTATGTGGAATTAGGTGTTCTGAGTGATGGCTATTTTTTTTTTCTTATTCATATTGAACTATATAATGTGCATTGCTATTCAGGTTTGAAAATAAAATTATCAGAACTGGATTAAAATTATATTAATAAAAATACAATTTTCTGAAAAGAAAAAAAAATTCTCTTCAGTGGTGGGATTTGTTCTCCTGGGATTTTCTGATCTTCCAAACCTCCAGGGGTTCCTATTTGGAATTTTCTTTCTTTTCTACACATTTATCTTGATAGGAAATGGTCTAATGATAATAATTACAATGGTAGAGTCTGCTTTTCAGACCCCTATGTATCTTTTTTCCTGGCAAATTTTTCCTCATTGGAAAATTCTTAGGTGTCTGTCATTGTTCCCAGGATCCTGGCAAACTTTTGAACTCAGGATAGAAGCATTTCTTTGCTGGACTGTGCCACACAAATGTGCTTCTTCCTCATTATGGAACCACTGAATATTTACCTCTAGCTGTGATGGCCTATGCCTGCTACATGGCCATCTGTAAGCCTCTGCATTTTCCTCCAGTCATGAACCAAAAGACATGCATCCAGCTGGAAGTTGGCTCCTGGATCAGTGGAATTCCATTTCAGATAGGGCAAACATATCGGGTCTTCTCACTGGCCTTCTGTGGTCCTAACCAAATCAGTCATTTCTTATGTGACATCACCCCATTGATTAAGTTGGCCTGTGGTGACAATTCACTTAATGAGGTATGTGTCTATATAGTTGACATATTATTTGCCATGATTCCTTGCTTATTGATACTTTGCTATTATATCAAAATCATCTCCACCATCTTGAAGTTGGCATCAACCCCAAATCAGTTAAAATCTTTCTCCACCAGTTCTTCCCACCTCATAGTTGTGGTTTTATTCTTTGGAACTTTTGTTCTCACATATATGAGGCCAAAATCATATCACTCTTCAGGAACTGACAAAATGTTCTTTCTTTTCTATATCTTTGTGACTCTACTGTTTAATCCCATCATACATAGCCTTAGAAATAAGGATGTGATTAAAGCACTGAAAAAAATTAATACCCAAGAAAATTAATAGGTGATCTTAATCATAAATTTTTAATAATTTCCCCTCATATTTATCACAAAAATACATTTCCATTTTCTGATAGTATGCAAATTCAAAATTATCGTATATTTTATGTTCCTCATCTGAAGTAATTGTGACTGGTTCTTTACCAAGTAAATCAATTGGTTTTCAAAAGATCTATTTTATACTACAATTGGTCTTTTTCATTTTAAATTATAATTTATCCATTTTTCAAAATTTTTCACTCTTAGAATTTTAATTAACAATTGGTTAATGAAATCATGCTTACCTTTATGATTTGCCAAATATTTACAATATTTTGCTTGTATTTGCATTTGTATCTAAAAAACTATCATTATTTCATGGCATACACTAATATGTTTCAGGAAAAGAAAAAAGGACTAAATTATAAATTTTAAGTTATATTATATAATATAATGATAAAACAGAATAAAATGTTTTAATTGATTGTTCTTTCCTCAGTATGAATTAAGATAATTTCACTTTTATCCATAGGGAATTGAAAATCTTGATTTCCTTCCCACATCATTAATGAATGTATGGTAATTGAATATCAAATATCTGAGCTGATTCCATCATCTTCAAGTATATTTCATAATTCTGTTTCACATAAGTCTCATTGATGCATTTCCAAAGAAGAATTTTTTATTGACTAAACTTTCAGTGCAAAATGCAACTTTTCTCACACATAATTTAAGAGCAAATTTGATGCTTAGAGGGGTGAATGAAAGTTAAATCAGAGATTAACATTAAATTAACTAATATCACAGTAAAAATGTTAACATTTAAGATGCCTTACACCTACTTTCAAATTATATTTAAATTAGTACAACTGAATCTAATTTTGCCCCTCTTATTTTGTTTATTTATTTGAAGTTTAACAGGGTGTAGAAATAAAATCTTCAAGCAGTTAAATATACATATCCAAACATGATAAAAAGAAAGAAAAGATGGCAAGAAATTATCAGTATTGCACTTAACTACTTTTCTGGTATGAATGTGTGAATTGGGGATATTCAAAGTTTCTTTTCAAAGTATTTTTGTTAATATTTGAAAAATGTATCATTTATATAACAATAATGCCACCTTAAAAGTTTGATTATTCATGTATATATTTGCTTTTATACTTTAGTTTCTCTGCACAAAACAGTATAACCAATTTTATCTATAACAATTGGTTTATAATTTTGATTTTTCATTTACAAGGCTTACCTTATAAAGCTCATATCAGATAATGTGGTATACTATTTCACCTTTTTTTGTATGCATATGTGAATGTAAATATCTTAAACTACCTCATGTATTTTGTTGCATGTATCAATAATTAAATGTGTTCCATGGTGATCATAATGATACATTGAAGAATTTACAGTAATGTGGGAGTGTAATTCCTTCTCTAAATCTTAGACATGCAGGTGGTACAGCATAATCAAGACAGTCCAGAATTCCAGAGAATCAATTTTTTGTTCTAATTTACTTTAAATTGTGCATTCTTGATTCACTCAAATAACTGTTTGTCATAATTTCACAGCCTATAAAATGATATTAAAGCATAATACACTGACAAACTCATAGCAATATTATGAATATACAATAATGATCATGGATCAAAGTAACCTTGGAAAATTCAGGAACATTGGGGTAGGAGGTATTTGATAAAATCTGGTTTCCCAGAGAATTAAGGTTATCCATTAAGCCTTGAAATTATATTAAGTTATACAATATTAGTGCAAATCCTTCTATAATGACTTGCAAATATACCTGCCTTTTTGAACCTATGTGCAGAGCTATCACTGTTTTGGCTTCTCAAGATAGTCATGAATAAATATTTGCTACTGTCTCGATTCCCAGGGCTCATTGCTTTGTGTAGACATAGAGTGCAGTTTACCCTCTTTTTTCAGTATTTTTTATTTTATTTTTTAAATGGTACTTAGATTACATAAATGTTACACAAAAAATAAAGGGATTCCCATACACCCCAATGCCCACACCACAGACAACCTCCCACATAAACATCCTGCATTAGTGTGGCACATTAATTGCAAATGATAAGCACATCCTGGGGCTTTGCCATTCAGCATAGACCATAGTTCACATTTTACACCACACTCTCTCCCACACGGTTCTGCATGTTATGTGATGATGTAAAATGGCCTATATCTGTCATTGCAATGTCACTCAGTACAATTCTCAAGTCCCAAAAAAGCCCCTGTATTACAACTGCTTTCTCTCTCCCTGCCCCCAGAGTATCCAGTGGCCATTGGCTCCACATCAATGTTGTAATTTCTTCAATTGCTTGAATCACAATATGTCTATAGTACAATATCAGTAAGTCCACTAGTTCATGGCTCTTCACCCATTATAAGCAGTCTGAGATGGTGATGTCCACTCCACCTCCAAATGAGAGGGGGCTTAAATATCATGGGGCAGATGGATGGGATTATCCTGCCTGCAGCTGCAGACTCTTTCCATTCCCTGGGATTGCCGTGTCTGTCATCATCTCTCCACCACTGTTCCTGGGTAAGTCCAATGAGCTGTAGAGTAAGAGTTGTTGCACCACAGGGGTTCTGTGCCCAGCTGGCACATGGACAACACAAAGATTCAAGTATCTAGATGTATGCCTACAGACTCCAACACCAAGTATAGATTCGAATAGAAGGGACAGATGAACCATGTGCAGGGAAGACATATTTGAATCCAACTCTGTCACTCTCAGGACCACAAACTCCTAAGTAAGGACTACTGGCAAGGCACCAAAGTCCAGAGCTATCTGCCCTGACATAGGACCTGGGTGTATCCAGAGCCCTCAGGAGCCCCACTATGTGGGGTGATTTCCACTTTGGAATTCTATGAGATGCTACTGAGACTTGCATAAGCGTTACCTCTGGGATGACTTCCCGAGTCATTTTGAATTCTCTTAGCCATATAAACTCATTTTTCTTTATCTTTTCCTCCCTTTATTCAAAGTCTTTCCAGTCGCATTGCCAATTGGCACTTAGTAGCAATTTCGTGGTGGCAGGGAAGCTCATCCCTGGGATTCGTGTCCCATGCTGGGAGGAAGGTAATGCATTCATACGCTGTGTATGCCTTAGTGAGAGGCCACACTTGAGCAAAAAGGAGGCTCTCAGGAGGCAACCCATAGGCATCCCATAACAATAGGCTAAGTTTCAATTTCAAGAGCAAAGACTCATAAGGCTAGTCACGAATATCAAGGACCCATCAGTGAATCATCCTCCTTCACCAGTCACTGCCCCTGCACTTGGGGGACTTTTGCTGCTCCCAAACAGAATGTGGCAGAGATCTTCAGGGTGGGGATTTAGTATTCTCTTTTATTGAGTGATTATCTACCCACTGTGACAATGCCCCATGAACATTTGAACATTTTTATATACGTTATATTTATACTCAAGTGAACTTCCTCCCATGTATCCTCCATTCCTGACACCACAAACCAATGATACTCCTCCGCCCCATTTGAAACCCTTCTGTGATTCAAAGCTTCTTCAAAGATGAAGCCATTACAATAACTGAATACAAATAACAGGAAAATGAAATAATAATGATAAGTTTAAAAGTAAGAGATAAAGTACATAAAAATTTTAAAAAACTAAAACTAAAATAAAATTAAAAGATTGAGATATTTAAAAAATGAAAAATAAAATAATTTTTTGACCTTTTGCCTTTCATCACTGCAATATCTGTTGTGCAGTGTGTACCATGGCACCTTTCCCCTCTCATTCCCCAGTGTCTCACTATTTTTCATTTCATTTCAAAGATTTAAGTCACAGCAAAGTCACACACAGAATACAAGAGAGTCATATACCAACATTCTCTCCATTTCCTCCCCCCATATTGGTACCTTTTTATATGTGGATGATAGCATTGTTTTAACTGATATACAAGGAATGAAACATAGCTACTAAACATTGTCAATGTTTTACACTATTGTTTGTGTTTTAGAACATACACTTTTATAAATCTTGATGATATTTACCATGTCTTATGTCCAACACTAATGTTAATGAAGAACAGTTCCACTGACCACTAGATATCGCCTTTTTGATCTATTCTATTCCTGCCACCTCATCCCCCTGGGGCCCATGATGACTCCCTGGCTTGACTTGTTGAATGACAAGATTCATGGTTACATGCAACAAGAGATCTTGACACACTGGTTTGTCCTCCCCTATTAGGAACCACCCTTGCTCTTGAGAGACTCCCACCTGTCTATTTTTGAACAAATCAGTCCTCCCAAAGAGGAGAGTCTATCACCTTCCCATACATTATGTAAGTCTCCACTCACTGATACAACACATTACGACAGAATGAACACACACACTTCCTAGAAGCCTACTCCAGGTGCACCTTGCATGAATGCCTCCCCAACTAACACCCTATGCCAGTGACCCTTCCTTGTCATTTTGCCATTAGAGCATTCCAACCTCTGACTTGCAACCGCATACCCAGGAATCCCCATTGTTCACCTGGACCCTCTCCCAACCATCCCCTCATATCCTGGACCTACTGACTCACCCTTCCCACTCTACCCACTTGTCAACCCTGCACCACCCAACCTAATAATATCACTACCCTCCTGTCTTATATCTTCAATACACAACTACACATTATGGCTTTACCATAGATTACATGCGTATGGGTGATGACTCACCACCTTCTTTTCTCTTTCTATTTCTTACAAACCTATCTTACAGACAATAGCTCTCTGAGACAGCTCAAATTCCTTAATTCATATCAATGAAGTCATGTAATGTCCATCCTTCAATTCCTAGTTTCCTTCACTCAACAAAAGGTCTTCAAGATTTATCCATGTTATCCTGTGTGTTAGCACTTTATTCTTTCTTACAGCTGAGTAATATTCCATTGTATGTATGTATCACATTTTGTTAATCCATTCATCTGTTGATGGGCACCTGGGTTGATTCCAACTTTTGGCAATAGTGAACAATTCCTCTATGAACGTTGGTGTGCATATATCTATTTGTGTCTTTGTTTTCAATTCTTCAGTGTATATACCCAGCAGTGGAATTGCTGGATCATAGGGAAGTTCTCTAGTTATTTTTTGAGGAACCACCAAACTATCCTCCATAAAGGTGGACAATTCTACAATCCTATTAGCAGTGGATGAGGTTTCCCATTCCTCAACATCCTATCCAACACTTTATAGTCTGCTGATTTTTTAAGAGTTACCATTCTAATGGGTGTAAGATGATATCTCATTGTAGTTTTGATTTGCATTTCCCTAATAGCTAGTGATGATGAGCATTTTTTCATGTGTTTTTCAGCCATTTGTATTTCTTCCTCAGAGAAGTGTCTGTTCTGGTCATTTGCCCATTTTTTAAATAGGTTGTTTGTCTTTTTATTTTCGAGGTGTAGGATTTCTTTATATTTTCAGAATATTAGGCTCCTATCAGATATGTGGTGACCAAATATTTCCCCATTGGGTAGGCTGTCTTTTTACTTTCTTGATAACGTCTTTTGAGGTGCAGAAGTGTTTAGTTTTGAGGAGATCCCATTTATCTATTTTTTTCTTTTGCTGCTCGTGCTTTGGGTGTGAAGTTCATGAAAATATTTCCCATTACAAGCTCCTGTAGATGCTTCCCTACATTATCTTTCAAAGTCTTTATGGTCTTGGCTCTTATATTTAGATCTTTGATCCATCTTGAGTTGATTTTTTATAAGGTGTGAGAAGGTATTCTTCTCTCATTCTTTTGGATAAGGATATCCAGTTCTCCAAGCACCACTTGTTAAAGAGGCCATTCTCTCCCAACTGAATAGGCTTGGTGGCCTTGTCAAATATCAGATCACTATATATGCAAGGAACTATATCAGAACTCTAAATTTGGTTCCATTCATCAGTATGTCTGTCCTTGTGCCATTACCATGCAGTTTTGACCACTGTAGCTTTGTAGTATGTTTTAAAGTCAGGTAGTGTGAAGCATCCAACTTCATTTTTCATTTTCAATATCTTTGGAGATTCAGGGCTTCTTACCCTTCCAAATAAATTTTGTAGTTAATTTTTCCTATTTATTATAAAAGAATACAGTGTTGATTTTTATTGGGATTGCATTAAATCTGTATATTAGTTTGGGTAGGATAGACATCTTGCTGATGTTTAGTCCTCCTATCCATGTACAGGAAATATTCTTCCATTTATATAAGTCTACTTTGGTTTCCTTTAACAGTGTTGTGTAGTTTTCTGTATATAAGCCCTTTACATCTTTAGTTAAATTTATTACTAGTTATTTGATACTTTTAGTTGCTATTGTAAATGGTATTTCATGTCTTGATTTTCTCCTCAGATTGCTCATTATTGGTGTACAGAAATGCTAATGATTTTTGAACATTGATCTTATAACCTGCGACTTTACTGAACTCCTTTATAAGTTCTAGAATCTTTTTTGTAGATTTCTCAGGGCTTTCTATGTATAGGATTATGTCATCTGCAAATAATGAAGTTTTTATTTCTTTCTTTCCAATTTGGATGCCTTTTATATCTTTTTCTTTCCTCAGTGCTTGTGCAAGTACTTCTAAGACAATGTTAAATAGGACTGGAGATAGGGGCATCCTTGTCTTGCTCCTTATCTTGGAAGGAAAGCTTTTAGGATTTCACCATTGAAGATGATGTTCGCTTTGGGTTTTTCATATATACTGTTTATTATGTTCAGAAAGTTTCCTTCTATTCCTATCTTTTGAAGCGTATTTATCAGGAAAGTGTGCTGTATTTTGTCAAATGATTTTTCTGCATCTATAGAGATGATCATGTGAATTTTTTCTTCCAATCTGATTATGTGGCATATTATGTTGATTGTTTTTCTTATGTTGAGCAATCCTTGCATACCCTGGATGAAACCCATTTGGTCATGGTGTATAATTCATTTGATATATTGTTGAATGTGATTAGCAAGTATTTTATTGAGGATTTTAGCATCTAGGTTCATTTGAGAGAATTGTGTATAATTTCATTTCTTGTGGCATGTTTGCTTGCCTTTGGTGTTTGGGTAATGTTGGCATGATAGAATGAGTTAGGCAATGTTCCTTCTACTTCTATTTTTTGGAAGAGCTTAAGCAAGATTTGTGTTAGCTCATTCTAGAATTTTTCATAGAATTCACCTCTGAAGCCATCTCATCCTGGGCTCTACTTATTGGGAGGTTTTTGATTACCGAGTGTATCTCTTTACTCGTAATTAGACTGTTGAGTCCATCAATTTCTTCTTTCATCAATATAGGCTGCTTGTGAGTTTCTAGGAATTTGTACATTTCTTCTAGATTATCATTTTTGTTTGCATATCATTATTCAAAGTATTCTCTTATGATACTCTTTATTTCTGTGGTGTCAGTGTTGATATCCCCTTCCTCATTTCTTATTTTGTGTGTTTGCATCTGCTTACTCTTTTTTTTTGTTACTCTGGATAAAGGTATGTCAATTTTACTGATCTTCTTAAAGAACCAGCTTTTTGTTTTGTTTATTTTTTCCAGTGCTTTCTTATTTTCTATTTCATTTAGTTCTGCTTTAATCTTTGTTATTTCCTACTTTCTACTTCTTTTGGGGTTAGTTTGTTGTTGTTTTCCAATTCCTCCAGGTGTGCAGTTATGTCTTCAATTGCAGCTCTTTCTTCTTTATGATCTATGTATTTATGGCTATGAATTTCCCTCTGACTACAGCTTTGGCTGCATCCCATAAATTTTGATATATTGTGTGAGTTTCATTCATTTCAAGGTAGTTACTATTTATTTTGAGATTTCCTCCTTGACCCACTGTTTGTTTAAGAATGTATTGCTTAACTTCCATATCCTTGTGCCCAGTCTGGTTCTCTGGCCCTTAGTGATTTCCAATTTCTTTCTATTGTGATCCGAGAAATTTATTTGTGTAACCTCAATCTTTCCGAGAATTCATGGCTGGAATTTTTGTTTCTTTTACTTCCTTAACTATGTTATACAACTGCCTTCTTCGCTTCATGGTTTCAGGTGAGAAATCAACCCTTAATCTTATTGAGCTTCCCTTGTACATGATGGTTCTGTTTTCTCTTGCTGCCTTGAGTATTTTCTCTTTGTCTTGAGCATTGGACATTTTGACAAGTATATGTCTTGGAATAGGCCTGTTAGTATTTATATTCTTTGTGGTGCATTTTTCTTCTGGGACATGTAATTATATTTCCCTCAATAGGGTTGGGAAGTTTTCAGCTATTATTACCTTCAACACTCCTTTTGTTCTCTTTCCCTTTTCTTGTCCCTCTGTGATGCATATAATGCATGTGTTAATCTGTTTTGGGTTGTCATTTAAATCTCTAAGTATCTGCTGGATTTTTTCTCTCTTTTTGTCTATCTGTTCTACTATCTGTTTGATTTCAGCAGTACTGTCTTCCACATCACTAATTCCTTCCTCACCCTTTTCAAATCTGCTGTTGTTTGATTCCAGTGGTTTTTTTATTTCTTGGATTGTGCCATTCATCACCATCATATCTGTTAACTTTTTATGTATGTTTACAATTTTTTCAATATGGGTGAGCCCCGACTTCTGCCAGCCACCCAGTGAGAAGGAGCATTCTCCCATAGTAGGAGCATTCTGGCACGGGTGGAGAGATTTTTCCTTTCTGTGGGTTTGGTTGCCTGCATCCCCTTAGAACTTTAGGGAGCACACCAGCTGGCTTGAAGTGGCAGCAGGCTGATGGTACAGTGAATCTGCTGAGGAAGCCTGATTTACCTAACCACCCTGTGATACAGAGGCTTTGCTGAGAGAGAGTGGAGTCTGCCAATTTAATAGTTCTGCACTGAGGGCTCTCAGAATTTCCACTCCCCTAAGCATGTCAGGCAGTTGAAAATGCTTAATAAGTTTTCAAGAGCTTATTTAGGGTCCCCTGGGATGAGGGGTGATGTAGAAGAGGCTTGAAAAATCACTTCAGTGTGGAGTATTGAGTCTTCAGGGTCCCATTTGAATTTCAAAAGGGAACTCAACCTGACCAGGAGAGAGGAGGGGGGATCTGCTCATATAGCCTGTTGAATACTGTGGTGTTAGGAGAGTAAAACCTGCCTGAAGGAAAGTGACTGAACAGCTTTTTGAAGACCTGGCTGACTGAGTTGGAGGGGAAGCTCAGTGGAGGAATCTCTGCCTTGAATACATGAGGTCCCTGGTTTGATTTCTGACTCCTCTAAGAGTGGTGATCCACAGAGATATCTAACATCCATCTGATACCATAGGACAGGTAAAGCATCGACATTATTTTTGTTCTAGCTTCTTTTGGGTCCCTTATTTTTCAAAAAAAAAAAAAAGCAAAGGTTACCTAAAAATAAAATTTAACTTAGTTTACTCATTAAAACCCACCTCAAAATGTGCAGAGTGAAGCCAGCAGGGTAATTGATTGATGAACACAGGCAACCTGAGAGGCTCCCCAAGGGCCCAAGAAGGAACTTTGTTCTTCCTTAGCTTTGTTTGACTGCTTGCTTGTGTCTTTGTGTTTTTTTTGTTGTTGTTGTTGTGGTTGTTTTGTTTCTTGATTTTCTTTCCTCTTTCCTCATCCCCCTTTTTAAAATTAGGTGCTGCTAGCTTGTTTCTTCTTTGTTGTGCTTCTCCTTCCTTATTTCCCATTTTGTGTGTATACTGATTTATTTTGTATACCAATGCTATCTCTTTTCCTTCCTTCATCTTTCTATCTTCTACTTTCTGTAGTGGTGCTTACATTCCACCATTTTTTATTAGTCCTCAACTTACTTGTCTCAGTTTCCATTCTGTCTATTCTGTTTTCTTTTTTGATTAACTTTTATCTTTCTGTCTTTTATCTTTCTCTGTCTCCTCATCATTCTGGCCTTTTAAATCATTCTATATTTTTTCTCTATTCAGTTTCCCATTTCATTGTAGGTACTCCAGTTTTTTATTCCTATTACGCTACACTGCTTACATGAGTTATTCATTTTACTAAGTCTTGTATGGCCCCTCTTATTTTATTATTATTTCTATTATATTTTTTCTTTTCTTACCTCTTTCAATTTCTCTGGCCCTAATCTTTTCCCTTCAAGGGAACATAGAAAACTGCAGGGAAATAGAACAAGAAGAACAAAGTGTCAAAGAGAATACTTAACGCACACACAAAACCAGCAGCTAAACAAAACTCTAGAGCAGAAAGAGAAGCTAATCATCTGAATAAACACATCAAGATAAATGATTACCAGAGGGCATCAAAAAATTACAAACCATACTAAGAAACAGGAAGACATGGAAAAGTACAATGAGCAAACTAAAAAACAGGAAGAGATGCAGAACATCGAAGAACTAATCAAAGCTGTCCAAACAAATATCATGGACCAACTTAATGAAGTGAAGGAAGAGATTAAGGATATTAAGAAGACACTGGGAGAACATGCAGTTTACCTTTATACTAATTCTCCTTTTCTTCTATTCTCAATTCTCCTTACCTCCCATCAATGAATATAGAAGTCTTTTGTAATATTTTCCAGCCATTTATTTTTTAAAATATTTCTCATATTTGTCTGTTGTCATACTTCATGACAACAGAGAAAACAAGTAGCTTTAAAATTTTATCATAAATTCTAAGTGCAACCCTACTGCTATTATAAAAGTAAATGGCAAACATTTCCTCACATCTTTTTTTCCTTTTATTTGATATAGGATATAAAACAGTTTTCTGAAGTTTACATGTACTTCCAATAGGGAAGCTCAATATATGGGCAGCATACAACTTAATTAATAAACTCATGATTTGCTCAATATTTTCACTCTCACAGAATACTGACTCTCTAATGTACATCATATATATGTATGGCAAGCTTAATCAACATGAATATAATTAATTATTTGAATGAAATCAATGAGAAATGAAAGTCTATAAATATATTGGCCACATACATATTATCTGTCTTCATCATCATCATTACCATCTAGCTATCTTGTTATCATCTGCTTGTATAGAAATAATAAACATACATTAAAATATGTATACATTTTGTGTGTGCTGCTTAATATGCCAGAGTTCAACACTCCTCCCCCTTTGAGCTTTTATATGTGCTTTGTACTAATTATTGAACTTCGCAAAAATAAGCTTTACTTTCAATGTTTTATGTGACAGAGAAAACAGCATTTTGTCAACATAAGAGGCCTATATAGTACATTACAATCCCAAGTTAACATATCTGTACTTTTAATATAGATGATAAAATAATAGATATATGAATTTACAAAAAGAAGGATTATGGTATACCTTAAATATCTTTTCAAAAAAGAATACATAGGTACAAATCCAGATTCAAACTTAAGATACTTGCAGCAATTCCTCTCCCCAAATTAAATTTATAATCTTGTAAAGACTCTACACAAACTATAAAACTCTTGCTTACCCCTTATCAATTGACTTTGGTCCAGGAAGGCAAATAAATGTCTGTATTTGGGTTTCTGAAGAAGCCAGTTTCTTAGCACTGTAGGTGAATTGGTTTGTAAATATTGCATGCAAAATAACTAGGAACAAAAAATAATCTTGACAATAAAGACATTTATAATTTTCAAAGTCCTTATATTAACTGAATACATTCATCATATTTTATAAGTTGTGGTGCCAATGAGTTTTTTGTTATATTTTCATCATTGAAAGTGATGATTGCTTTAGATTTTTTGCTTATGTCACCTAATTTAGTGATAAAATAGTTTTTAAATATGTGCCCATTGATTTTTGGAAGGTTGGGGACTCTATTATCTATCAAAATATTCATAACATTTGAAGAACACAGCTCTCATTTGCCCTTCTCTGCAAAAAACAAAGCAAAACAAAACAAAACCTAGATCAGTTCTCATCAGTTAGAGTAATTAATACTTTATAATGTTATTTTACCTTTTGTTAGTTATTGCTTTCCTAAAAATATTTTTTTTCCATATGCAATAGTTGGGACATTGAGAATGATAGGAATTCTCAGTTTCTTTCTCACATGATTTAACATTAAATAACTTCAAGAGTGATCTAATTTCTGACTGCAAATTTATTATGCTTGCAATTAAAAAATTCTCTCACTCCAATCATTTATATTATATCTTCATAGTTTAGTATAGGTGTGTTCTTTAAGATTCTTAATGATTTATCCTTTGTTTGCTTTGCAGATGGGCAGGGTAGATAATTACTTCTTGAATTTGCCATCAGGATGGTTAATACATATTCTGGCTGTATTGTAGAAAGTAGTAATATACTTACCTATGCACTTGGAGCTAGGTGTGTTCATATAATATCCATAGCAAAAACTGAGAGATAGATGGAAGGGAAGGAAAAAGGACATCTATCTTATATCATTAAGATACATGGAAACTATGCATTTTAGAAAAGTGTGGTTTTAGGGAATATATTTGAGACTTAACTTTTTAACATCATATCTGATGGTAAATAGTACGTGTGTCTGTGTTACTTTTAGGTTTGAATTTGCAAAGAAGATCCTTTAAATGATATTACTATGCTACATCTGTTTTTATGTTTCCTAATATCAGCAACCTGCAAGGACCAACTTTGACTTTGTTAGCAACTGATTAGGTTTTTTCCTTGTGTGGAAAGCCTCAGTAAACAAAAGATATGTTAAGATCCTTTGAATCCCTTGCCTCAAAATCATTGCCTTGCTGGTATTGTCAATCCTTTGCTTTGAAGGAACCACTTTTAACCAAACTTTCCATCCTTAATAAATTTCCACCTTGCCTTCCCTGCTTTGAGTTACTGCCAAGGTTGGCGAGGAAATATTCACACAAGATAAGAAAAATTAACTTTTTAAAAATAAACTAGGGGAAGCAGATGTGACTTAAGTGTTTGAGCTCCTGCCTACAACATGGGAGGTCCCTGGTTTGGTTCCTGGTGCCTCCTAAAGAAGACAGCAAGCTGGCATGATGGACAAGTATGGCAAGCTGATGGATCAAGATACACAAGAAGAAAAACATAATGAGAGACACAACAAAGCAGGGAGCAGAGGTTCTTGGTGCCTCCTAAAGAGGACAAGCAAGACAGCACTATGTGATGGGCAGACACAGGAAGTTGATGCAACAAGATGCTGCAACAAGAAACACAAGAAGAAATGCACAATGAAAGACACGACAAAACAGGGAATGGAGGTGACTCAATCGATTAGGCACCTCCCTCCCTTATTGCAGACCCCTGATTCAGTTTCTGGTTCCTCCTAAAGAAAAAAGGAAGATTAGCACACACAGCAAGTGCAAAGAATGAGGGGGTAGGGAGTAATAAATAAATGAAATAAATCTTTTAAAAAACTTATTATATTTGTGATATCAGAGGAGTCTGCCCTTACATCACATATGTAAAATATATGGATTAGACTGAATACAATTCAATATTGAGTAAAACTATTTAGAGGTGTGCAGAAGACCTGAAGATATCTCTAGAGTCATTGACCAACTGTGGGTGTGGGTAAAAGCCTGAGTATATAGGCTTGCCTAGAGTTTTATCAAGTCACTTGGTGCTGGAATTCTAAAACTAGAGACATGATGGACCTCAAATGGCAGATATCCTTCTCAAGATGTTCTCTGAATTCAAAAATTTCACATGCAACAATCTAAAGGCACTAAAAACCTGAAGGAGTAAAGAAAAATTAACACAATTTCCATGTTTTCTGGATAGAAAGACTTTATGGGTTTTGTTCTAAAAATAAGAGAAGAGCAGAAACCTCTGTAATGAAAGGTGATTTGATACTCACAAACTATTACCAATTTTTCTCAATAATACTTGCTTATCGAAGCACATGTAGAGGTTAAGAATAGAATATGGATGCAGCATTGGATGGAAAATTAGCACAAGTTTCATCAATTGCCCAGAAATAAAATATAAACACTGGAGACATTGTGGGGCCTTAAACACACAGTGATCATCCCTTTTTTTCCCAAAATATTTGCTAAATTCTAAAGCTGTTTGGGATTTAAAAATCTGAGTCAAAATATTCTAAAACAAGGAAAGAAACTCCTTGCATTTTCTTCATGCTTCAGTGACTTAGAGTCCAAGTTCTTAAATGAAGTCCCTGGATGTCCATGTTCTGGGAATAAAAGTAAACTGAAAGTGTACTGCATGTTCTAGAAAAAATAAGGAAAAGCCAACCAATATCTGTCTCTTATTGAATTGATTTTATCAGCCTCACACAGTTAAAGAAAGGATTGAACCCAATTTGGTGGGAGAATCATCTAGAAAGTCTTTCTTTAGAGTTAATATATACTATATAATAAATAAAGAATTAATATAGGGGAAGGCAAGATGTTGTGACCAAAAACAAAGGAAATAATGCTAGAATCCAATGCATGTTTGATACAGAAAACAGAGTTGGCAAAAAATTGACTATAACGTAATTATACTATATAAAAGATGATCAAAAATCAAGTTGGACAATCATAAAGGATGTAAAATTTCACCAGGTGCCTTGAATCCATAAAAAATCAAATGGACCTTATAATTAAAACCTAAAATATCTAGATGAGTGATTTAATGAATGGGTTTAATAGCAGATGGACTATCAGAAAACAGGGGATATGGTGGAAAAGGAGGGTCAGAAGGGATTATATTAAGGATCTTTGGCTTAGCTGTAAGCTAAGGTGGTATATGATGTCATCAGATAAATGTATGCTGGTATATTCCAAATATTCATAACTAGCTTTGTGGAACTGACCTTAAGAAATCAGACATTCCCTGAGTTTGCTTTGTCAAGTGGGTCTGCATGAAAATGAGTGTTCTAAATGCATTCCTTTTGTCACAGAACAGTGTCCTTACATATTCTACACACTAGATGGTACCAAGGACAATCATCTAATCACCTGAGCTACTCTCTAAATCCTGAACTCTATAAATGTCAATGTTCTTAGAGATAATTGGTATTAACTGGGCTCTGTCATTAGGCTGGGTAATTTTCTGTTTCCCTCTCTGTATATACGTTTTTCATATTTGCATATTATCTTTTAGGCCACTGCTCTGTTAATTTGGTAGAATGTTAGCAAACTTCTCTCTGCACATGATACCCAGGACCAGGTAAACCATCTTCAAATACAGAGTTCTGACTTTTGTGCTTCACACTCACACCAGTTAGTTGAACTAACTTTATGACTGACAAATGAAAACACAATGGACTTAAAATTGAGCTCATGTTTTAGACAAGTATCAAATTAGCAAACTCTAAATGTATTTTCCTTCATTAATCAATTCAGGAGTAACTGTTAAAACAAGAAAAGAAATAGTTTCGAAGAAGTAGAAAAATATTCTTAAGAGGAGAGCCTCTTCTTTTGGGAATATGGTAAGTTAAAATATGCACACCAAGACTCTTAGGAGGAAAAAAAAGTTGAATAAAGTTATTTTATATCACCTCAAAAACATAAAAGACATTCAATTACTGCTAAACCAAGCACTTAGGAAGGAAATACCTTTACCATTTAATATGTGTAAAAATAGCTATATTTGGAAACAGTAGTAAAATGAATGTAATTAAAATTGCAGTAAATCCCGGACATTTTCTCCTTTTGTAGAAGGAGAAAATGTTATCTACTTGAGTCCATCCTGTTCTTTTATGCAAATGTCCCACATAAGAAAATAATAAAAAGAAAAACCAGAAACACATAAAGGAGAGAAACATGATCCTTAATCAAGGGTACAGACATTACAATTAAAACACAGACAATTCAGCTATTTTGATTATCAGACAAGGAAATAAAACTAGTCTAATAAATGTGTTTTAAACACTAGGGAAATGCCAGATAGCACCCATAAATAAATGGGAAATTTTAGCAGATGATTAAAAACCACAAGGGAGAACTAAATGGAAATTCTAGAAATGAAAACCATGTTACCAAAAGTGAAAAGTTTATTGAATAGTCTTAATATCCTGCTCAATACAGATGAAGAAAAATCAGTGAACTTAAGTGCTAGTATTCAACTTATACAATTTGAAGCAAAGAAAAAATAATGTTGATAATAAAAAAAAACACAAAAAAGTATAAAGTATTTCATATTCAAGTCTTTGGGTATTTGGTGGCACAATGTTAAATGGCATAATACATACATAATTTCAACCCTAGAAAAGAGAAAAATGAGGTAGAAGCATTATTAGAGGGATTGTGAAAACATGGCCAATGGGTTAGGCATATAAGGCTTAGCTCTGATTAAAACAAGAAAGAAAAAGCCAGATACTGCTGTGGGGACCTGCCTTGGTGTACAGAAAACCAGGACACTGCTTACCAACTCCCTGAAGAGTGAGGGTCAGAGACATGAAGAAGCCAAAACAACGAACATAGACAACAGCAACAACATAGAATAAGAACAAAGTGTCAAAGAGAAAACTCAACACACACACCAAACAGTAGTTAAATAAAACCCGAGAGTAAAGAGAGAAGCTAATCAAGTGAATAAACTCATCAAGATAAAAAGATGATCAGACAGTAACAAAAACTTACAAACCATATGAAGAAACAGGAAGACGTGGACCAGCCCAATGAACAAACTAAAAACCAGGAAGAATGAAGAACAATGAACAACTAATCAAAGTTGTCCAAACAAATACCATAGGCCAACTTGCTGCAGTGAAAGAAGAGATTAAGGCTATTAAGAAGACACTGGAAGAACATGCTGAAGAAATTGTAAAATATTTAAAAAGATAATGGATATGATGGTGATGAATGGCACAATCCAAGAAATCAAAAAGAGACAGGAACCACATGACAGCATATTCGAACGGGCTGAGGAAAGAATTAGTGATGTGGAAAGCAGTACATTTGAAATCAAACAGATAGTAGAAGAGATAGGTAAATAGAAAAAATCCAGCAGGGATGTAGGGATTTGAGTGACAACACAAAATGCCCAAAAATATGCATTATAGGCATCCTAGAGGGAGAAGAGAAGGGAAAGGGGAAAGAAGGAGTGTTGGATGAAATGATGACTGAAAACTACCCAACCCTATTGAGCGAGATGGACGTACTTCTACAAGAAGTGCATCACACCACAAACAGTATAAATCCCAATGGACCAACTCCAAGGCATATACTCATTAAACTGTCCAATGCTCAAGACAAAGAGAAAATACTGAAAGCAGCAAGAGAAAAGAGAACCATCACATACAAGTGAAGTTCAATAAGATTAAGTGCTGACTTCTCATCTGAAACCACGGAGGCAAGAAGGCAGTAGTATGTTATAGTTAAAGTACTAAAAGTAAAAACTTCCAGCCTAAGAATTCTCTATCTAGCAAAGCTGGCATTCAAAAATGATCGAGAGCTCAAAATATTCACAGATAAAGAGAAATTAGAGAGTATGCCCATAAGAAGCCTGCCTTTCAAGAACTGCTAAAGGGAGTTTTCTAGGTTGAAAGGAAAAAACATGAGTTGGAGAGGACTGTAAGAACAACTAAAAAGACAAAAAGAGAAATAAAACAACATATGACATACATAAACCAAAAGAAAATATAGATAATGTAAGTATTTCCTTGAAAGTAGTAATATTGAATGCTAATGGATTAAACTCACCAGTCAAGAGACACAGATTGGCAGAATGGATAAGGTACTATGTCCCATCCATACGTCATCTGCAAGAAACCCACCTTAGACCCAGGGATTCAAGGAGGCTGAAAGTGAATGGCTGTAAAACAATCCTACAAGTAAGAAATAACAAAAAAAGTGTGGGAGTAGCTATATTTTAAATGCAAAACTATTGTAAGAGACAAAGATGTACTCTATATATTAGTGAAAGGGGTAACCTTTCAAGAAGAAAGAACTATTATAAACATTTATGAACCTAACAGAGTCACCTCAAAATACATGAGGCAAATACTGGAAAATCTATGTGGAGAAATAGATGCCTCTACAATTATAGTGGAGGACTTTAATACACCATTATCATCATTAGACAGAACATCTCAACAGAGAATCAATAAAGAAACAAAGACTTTTATCAATACATTAAAGGATCTGGATTTAAAAGTCATATACAGAACTTTACACCGAAATTCAGTGGGATATACATTCTTTTTGAGTACACATGGATCATACTCCAAGATAGACCACATGCTAGGCCACATAAAAAATCTCAATATATTCAGAAAGATTGAGATTATACAAAATATTTTCTCTGACCACAATGGAATGAAATTGGAAATCACTAAGGGCCAGAGAACCAGATTAGGCACAAAGAAATGGAAGTTAAGCAACACACTCTTAGACAAGGGTACTCTCTTAGCACTTTGGGTCAAGCAGGAAATTAAAAAAAAAAATCAGTAACTACCTTGAAATGAATGAAAATGAAGATACAACATATCAAAACCTAAGGAATGTAGCAAAAGCAGTACTGAGACAGAAATTCATAGCCATAAATGCATATACCAAAAAAGAAGAAAGAGCTACAACCAAAGATCTAACTGCAAACCTGGAGGAAGTAGAGACCAAAAATCAGACAAACCATAAAGGCAATAGAAAGAAGGAGAAATCAAACATTAGAGCAGAACCAAATGAAATAGAATATAAGAAAGAACTGGGAATAAAACAAAATCAAAAGCTGGTTCTTTGAGAAGATCAATAAAATTAAGCCTTTAGCTAAAATAACAAAGAAAAAAAGAAATAAGAAGAAAATACACAAAATAAGAAATGAGGAAGGGAATATCACCACTGACCCCCAGAAATAAAGAGTATCATAAGAGGATACTTTGAAAAATTGTATGCCAACAGGAAGGATAACTTAGAGGAAATGGACAAATACCTTGAAACTCACAGGCAGCCTACATTGATGAAAGAAGAAATTGATGAACTCAATAGTCCAATCCCTAATAAAGAGAGAATGAGACATCAGAAACCTCCCAAGTAAGAAGAGCCCAGGACAAGACAATTTCAAAGCTGAATTCTACCAAATATTCTGGGAAGACCTAACACCAATACTGCTTAAAGTCTTCAAAAAAATAGATGTAGAAAGAACATTGACTAGCTCAATATATGATGCCAATATTACCCTAATACCAAAACCAAACAAAAACAACACAAGAAAAGAAAATTGCAGAGTAATTTCTCTAATGAACCTAGATGCTAAAATCCTCAACAAAATACTTTCTAATTGCATTCAACAACACATCAAATGAAATATACACCATGACCAACTGGGTTTCATCCTGGGTATGCAAGGATGGTTCAACATAAGAAAATCAATCATTGTAATGCACCACTTAAACTGATCAAAAGAAAACAAATCACAGGGTCATCTCTATAGATGCAGAAAAAACATTCAACAAAATACAGCACCTTTTCCTGATAAAAACATTGCAAAAGATAGGAAAAGGAGGAAACTTTCTGAACATGATAAAGGGTACCTATGAAAAACCCACAGCTAACATCATATAAAATGGTGAAATCCTTAAAGCTTTCCCTCTAAAATCGGGAACAAAACAAGCATGCCCACTGACACTGCTCATATTTAACATTGTCTTACAAGTACTTGCTTGAGCATTGAGGTAATAAAAAGATATAAAAGCATCAAAATTGGAAAGGAAGAAGTAAAATTTCACTATTTGCAGATGAAATGATCTTATACATAGGAAGCCCTGAGAAATCTACAACAGAATTTTAGAGCTTATAAATGAGTTCAGTACATTTGCAGGCTAAAGGATCAGTGCACAAAAATCAGTAGCATTTCTGTACACCAATAATGAGCAATCTGAGGAGGCAATCAAGAAAAAAATATCATTTACAATAGTAACTAAAATAATCAAATACCTAGGAATAAATTTAACTAAAGATGCAAATGACTTGTACAAAAAAAACTACAAAACATTCTTATAGGAAATCAAAGAAGACTTAAAAAAATGGATGAACGTTACATAACCTCATTGATATGAACTAAGCAAATTGAGCAGACTCAGAGAGCTATTTTCTGGAAGATAGATTTACAGGAAATAGAAAGGGAGAAGAAGGTTGTGAACCCACACTCATATGCTTGTAATATATAGTAAGGTGTACATGTGTAGCTGCACATTGAAGTTATATGACAGGAGGGTAGTGATATTATTGGGATGGGTGGTGCAGGTATGACAAGTGGGTAGATTGGGGAGTGTGGGTTGGAAGGTCCAGGGAAATGGGGTATGGTTCGGAGAGGGACCAGGTGAAAACTGGGGATTGTTGGGTATGTGGTTGAAAGTAGAAAGTTGGGAATGGTCTTATGGCATTAAGACAAGGAAGGGTTACTGGTTTAGTGTGTTGGATGGGGGAGCATTTGGGACAAGGCACACCTAGAACAGACTTCTAGGAAATGTGTGAGTGATCATTTTGTCATAGTGTGTTGTATCAGTGGCTGGAGACCCACATAAAAAGACGGAAGGGGTTGCACTCCCATGACAGTGAGGACAAATTTGTTCACAAACAGAGAGGCAGGAGTCTCTCGAGAGCATGGGTGCTTCCTAATAGGTGAGGACAAACCAGTGTGTAAAGACTTCAGTTTTGTTGCAAGTAACTATGAATCTTATTATCCAAGGAGTGAAGCCAGGGCGTCACCATGGGCACAAAGGGGAGTGGGAAGGATGAATAGAATAGGTTAAAAAGGGGGCATTTATTGGGCAATGGAAGTGTTCTACATGATTTTGCAATGTTGGACACAGGCCATGTGAAATATCATAAAAATATGTAAAAGTGTACAGTCTAAAATGTAATAAATAATGTAAAGCATTGGCATGGTTAGTAGCTATGTTTCACTATTTATATATCAGTTGTGAAAAAGGTACCATTCACATACAAAAAGGTATTAATATGGGAAGGGGAAAAAGGCAACATGTTGGGTATATGGGAGCCTCTGGTATTTTGTATGTGACTTTACTGTGACCTAAATCTTCTTTGAAAACAAATGAAAAAAATTAAGACACTGGGGAATAAATGGAAGAAATTGCCACTGTACATACAGGACACCAGATATTAAAATGATGAAAAGTAAAATATAAAAAAATTTTAAAATATTTTTCATTATTTTTAAAAAATCCCAATCTTTTAATTTTATTTTATTTTTAGTTTTTTATTCTTTATGCATTTTCTTTCTTTTATTTAAAACTATCATTATTATTTCATTTTCTATTAATTATATTTGGCTATTTTAATGACTTAATTTTTGAAGAAGCTTTGGCTCACAGAATGTTTACAATTGGAACAGTGGAGGATCATTGGTGTGGGGTGTCAGTGATGGGGTATATATAGGAGAAAGTTCATGTGGGCATATATATAAGGTATATAAATATGTTCAAATGTTCACAGGGCATTGTCACAATGATTGGAGACTCACACAATAACCAAGAGAATATTGAATTACCATCCTGGGGAGCTCTGTCATATTCTCTAATGGAGCAGCAACAGCCCTCCAAGTGCAGAGGCAATGACTGGTGAAGGAGAATGATCTATTGATGGAGACTTGATATTGATGACTATGCTTATGAACCTTTGCTCTTGAAATTGAAACAGCCTAGTGTTGTGGGGTGCCTGAGAGTTGCCTCCTAATCATGCTTGATGCTCAAATATGGCCTCTCTCTAAGCAAAACTCAGCATATAATTAGCTTCCTCCCAGCTTGGGACAGGACTCCCAGGATGAGCCTCACTGGCACCAAGATATTACTGCCAAACACCAACAAGCAGTGCAACTGTAAAAAGACCTTGCATAGAAGGCAGGAAAGGTCAAGATAAATGAGTTTATATGGCTAAGAGACTTCAAATTGTGTCAGATGGTTATCACAGAGGTAACTCTTATGCACAATTCAGCAGTATCTCATAGACTGCCAAAGTGGATAGTACTGCAAATAATGGGGCTTCGTGGTCTCTGGAGATACCCAGACCTTATAGTCAGGGCAGATAGCTCAGGAGTTTTGTGCCTTGCCATTGGGACCTACTTTGGGGTTTGTGCTCCTGAGAGTGATAGAGTTGGAGTCAATTATGTCTTCCCTACACATGGCTCTTCTGTTCCTTGTTTTTAAGCCTAACTTGGTGTTGGAGTTTGTAGGTGTACATCCAAGAGACTGAATTCTTTGCACTGTCCATGTGCAAGCTGGAACTGGAACCTCAGCAAGGTTGTAACACCTACTCTCCAGTTCATTGAACTCCCCCAGGAAAACTAACAAGAAGATGAGGATTGACAATCATCAAGGAAATGGTAGCAAGGAAATGAGAGAGCTGACAACTGCAAGGAAGAGAGTCTTATCCCTTGGCTGTATAGGATCAAAGCCTCCTCTCAATTAGAGTTGGAGTAGGCATCACGATCCCAGAATCCTCAGAATTGGGGAATGAGCTATGGTCTAGAATGGACTTACTAGTATTCTAATAGAGACATATTGTGATTCTAGCACTGGAAGAAATTACAACATTGATGTGGAGGTAGTGACCACTGGAAGCTCTGTGGACAGGGAGAGGGAAAAACAACTGTAATACGGGGGATTTTTCAGGACTTGGGAATCATCTTGACTGACATTGCAATGACAGCTACAGGCCAATTTATATCTTCACATAACATGCAGAACTGTATGGGAGAAAGTGTAGACTGCAATGTGAACTATGGTCCATGCTCAGTGGCAAAGCCCCAGGATGTGTTTATCAATACCAGTGAAAGTGCCACACTAATGAAGGAAGTTTATGTGCGTGGGTGTGGGAGTTGTGTGGAGTGGAGCATATGGGAATCCCTATATTTTTTGTGCTACATTTAAGTAATCTAAGTATCTTTAAAAATTTTAATTATTTTTAAAATTATAAAAAATTATTAGAAGAGATAATATCTGAAATCAAAATTGGTAAAGTACATAAATGCTCAGTTTTAAGAATATCAGGGAGCCCAAAGCATAATGAATGCAATATGAATCACTATTTGTCATAAAACAAAACAAAATCTAAAAGATAGGAAAATCACCCAGGAAAAAACACATAAATATAAGAGTTGATTTTTCATCAAAAAATAATTTCATGAGAAAATAATGCCAAAAGAACAACATATTTTAAAAGGTGGGATTTAAATAAAATTGTGAAATTGTTTATGTTTATCTAGGAAAAATATGCTATAAAAACATCACCAGTTCCAAAGAGCTTCACTAGTGAATTCTAAATAATTTAGCAATAAATAATTTCAAATTATGCAAATTTTTCAGAGAATAGAAAAATATAGCTTCCTTTCCTACTTGTATTGTCAAAATAAACTTAAAACCAAATCCTGAAAAGGACCTTAAAAAAATAACATTACCAACTAATATCCCTTATAGGCATACATAAAAAAATCCTTAAGAAAATATTTGCAAATATCATCAGGTGTTATATAAAAAAAGATAATATAAGCAAGAGTGATATTTCCCAGAAATTAAATGATTAAAATTTGAAATGCAATCAATTTCTTAGCCATATTAAAATTAAAAGAGAAAAGCCACATCATCATCTCAAGAGATGTGTAAAAGGACTTGGACAATTTAAAATTCATTAAAAAACAGAATGCATTATGGAATTACAAAAAGAAGGAAACTTTCCAAGGATGATAAAGGGTATCTTCCTTTTTTATCTAATACTGTATTAGAAAACACCAAAAATTTTAGCAGATTAAGACAATATCTAGGAGTGAGTGTAGCACAGTGTTTGAGAGGTTGCTTCACATGTACCTGGCTCCAGGTTCAATCCCTGGTACCTCCTAAAAAAATAAACACTCTAGGAGAGATCCAAGATGGAAGAGTAGGGAAAGGCAGACTGCTCTATTTTTCCAGAAACTGTGGGAAGGCAGTCAGATTTGTGTGTCATAGAATTAGCCATGATGCTATGTGGTCTATCAGAGAAGGTGGCTGGAGAGGGGGGACCCAGCTGAGAGCTGGAGTGTGGTGGGCAACAGGGGAATAAGGGAGAGGGGAGCTGTGGGTTAAAGTGGCTGAACACCTGGCAAGCAGAGGGTGGTGGGGCACTCAGGGCAGTGTAGAGCAGCACAGAGAGTCACCAGAACAGCAACCAGAAATAGGACAATCAAGACAGTGAGAAGGGACCTAGCAAGTCACCAGAGGGTTCAGAGGGAGGCTTTTTTGTGTTCATTTTTTCTCTTTTCTCTCCCTTCCTCACCTCAGTACCTGTAGAGAGGTGGTCAGTGGAGAGATTGATTGGCAGACACAGTCAATGGATAAGGGAGGTCCTAGTCAGTTGCAGGTGGCCTGAGAGAATGACCCAGTTGGGTTTCTTGTTATTTGTTTCCTCCTCCCTTCCTCCCTCCCTTCCTCCCTCCTTTCCTCCCTCCCTCCCTCCCTCTCTCATCATCTGGGCACTGGCAGTAAGCTGGAAACGGGATTGATTGATGGGCAAGGACTGCACCAGGAAAGAGCCTACCTCAAAGCCAGTGACGTGGGAAGGAGGCAACCTTTTTTTATTGTTCTTTTTATTTCTTTCCCCTTGCATTTTTTCTTTTTTCTTCCTTTTATTCTTTTCATGTCTTTTTTTATTGTCTTTTCTTTTTTCCTTTTTTGTTTTGCTTTTAATTTTACACTTTATTCATTTTATATATTTTTTCTTTCCTTTTATTTTTTATGTATACATACATATTTAATTTTCTTTCATTTTTTTCCTTTTGTTCTTTTATTTTTTTTCATTGAAAAAGAGAATTCTACAGATTTAGAATAAGAAGAACCAAGTGTCGAAGAAGACCCTTAGCCCAAAGCCAAAAAAAAAAGATAATAAAACCCTAAGCAAGAGAGAATAAGCACATCAAGATAAATAGATAACTAGACATCAGCAAAAAATTATATCCCATACTAAAAAACAGGCTGATATGGCCCAGTCAAATCAACAAACTAAAATGTAGGAGAAGACACAGAATGTGGAGCAATTAATAAAAGATATCCAAACCAATATCCTAAATGAATTCAATGAGATGAGGGAAAAGATAATGGATATTAAAAAGAAACTAGGGTGGAAAAGAAGGAGCTCAGTGGTTTGAGCACTTACTTCCCATGTACAAGGTCCCAGGCTCAATCCCTGGTACATCCTAAAACTACTACTACTGCTACTACTACTACTACTACTACTACTACTACTAATAATAATAATAATAATAATAATAATAAAAAGACACAGGATAAACATACAGAAGAAATTGCAAACATACATAAAAATACAGACCCACATGGTAATGAAAGTCACAATGGAAAAAATTAAAAAAACATTAGAATCATAAAACAGCAGATTTGAACAGGGAGAGGAAGAAATTATCAAAGTAGAACATAAGACATCTGAGAAAACACAGATAGAACAGATAGACAAAGAAATGGAAAAATTCAGAGGGAATCAGGTAATTGAATAACAACATGAGAAATAGAAACCACACATTTTGGGTGTCCCACAGGCAGAAGAGAAGGGAAAAGGGGCAGAGGGAATGTTTGAGGAAGTAATGTTTGGAAAATTCCCAACTATTATGTAGGACAAGGATGTACATATCCATATCAAGGATGTACATATTGCATATTCTCCAAACAGAATAATTCCTGGCAGATCTACTCCAAGACACAAAATCAAATTGTCAAATGCCAAAGATAAAGAGAGAATCCTGAAAGCAGTGAAAGAAAAAGATCCATCATGTCAATATAATGGTTGCTTAATAAGAATAAGTGCTGATTTCTCATCTGAAACCATGGGAGTGAGAAGGCAGTGATATGATATAGTTAAGAGGATGAAAGAAAAGAAAAGACTGCCAACCAAGAATTCTGTATCCAAAAAACATTGTCCTTCAAAAATGGAGGAAAGATCAAAATATACATAGATAAACAAAAATTGAAAGAATTTGTCAGCTTCAGGAAATACTAAAAGGAGTTCTGCCAGTTGAAAGGAAAAGACAGAAGAGAGAGGTTTGAAAGAGACTATAGAAGAGAAGACTATAAGTAAGGGTATCTAAAAGGTAAAAAGAGAAACAAAATTAAAATATGACATTTATAAGTCTAAAGAAAAAATGGCTGAAATAAGTACTGCCTTTATATTAACATTGAAGGTTAATTGGTTAAAATGCCCAATTAAGAGATACAGACTGGTAGAATGGATTAAAAAAAATATGACACATCTATATGCCACTACAGGAGACTTACCTTAGACACAAGGACACAAATAGGTTGCAAGTAAAATGTTAGAAAATGATTTTCCATGCAAAAAGTACCCATAAAATGGCTGGGATAGCTATATTAATATCAGATAAAATAAACATTAAACACAAAACTGTTGTAAGAGACAAGAAAAGGACATTATATTAATAAAAGGTGCAATCTACCAAAAAAGAAAGGACAATCATAAATATTTATGCACCTAACCAGGGTGCCCCAAAATACATGAGACAAATACTGGCAATACTAAAGGGGGAAAGAGATATCTCTACAGTCATAGTGGGGGCTTCAATATACCACTCTCAGCAATAGACAGAACATCTTGATAGAGTATCCCTAAAGAAAAAGAGATTTTAGAGAATCTAGACCTAATGGACATAAGTAGAACACTGTACTCCAAAACAGCAGAATATATATTCTTCTCAAGCACTCATAAATTATTATCCAGGATAGACCATTTGTTAAGACATAGACAAAGTATCAACAAATTTGGAAATTTTGAAATTATGCAAAGTGCTATCTCTAACCCCAAAAGAATGAAGCTGGAAGTCAAAAATGGTCAGAAAACAGCAAAATTCACAAATATACGGAAGTTAAATAAAAATATTAAATAATCAGTGGGTCAAGGAGGAAATTGGAAGAGAAGTAAATATATTGAAGTGAATTAAAAAGAGAACACAACATATCAAAACTTATGGATGTGACTAAATCAGTGCTGAGAGAGAAATTTATAGCCATAAATCCCTACATATGAAAAGATGAAAGAACTAAAATAAAATATGTAACTGCACATCTGGAGGAAGTAAGAAAAGAACAACAAAATAATTCCAAAGCAAACAGAAGGAAAGAAATAACAGTGAGTAGAGCAGAATTAAATGAAATTGAGAATTTAAAAGAATAGATAAAATTAACAGAACCTAAAGCTATCTTTTTGAGATTAATAAACTTGAAAATCCCTTAGCTAGACTAAAAAAGAATAAAAGAGAGAAGATACAAATAAATAAAATCAGAAGTGAGGGATGTGACATCACCCCTCACCCAACAGACATAAAGAGTATTATAAGAGGATACTATGAAAAACTATATGCCAATGAGTTGTACAATGTAAATATAATGGACAAATTTCTAGAAGCATACTAGTGACCTGCTCTTAATGAAGAACTAAAAGAGTCAAACAGAACAATCATAAGTAATAAGACAGAATCAGTCATCAAATCTTTCCCAGGATCAGATGGCTTCAAAGGTGAATTCTATTGATCATTCAAAAAAGAATTAACACAAATCCTGCTCAAACTCCTCCAAAAATTGAAGAGAAGGGAATACCACCTAACCCACTCTTTGATGCCAACATCACTCTAATACCAAAGCCATATAAATAGGCTAAAGGAAAAGAATCCCTCTAATGAACCATTCTTTCTGAAGAAAGATTTTTGATGTAAAAATCCTCATCAAAATACTTGGAAATTGCATCCAAAAAACATCAGATGAACTATACACCATGATTGAGAGGGTTTTATCTCACGTATGCAAGGATGGTTCAATATAAGAAAATCAATTAATGTAATACACCACATTAACAGATAGAAGGAGAAAAATTACATGATAATATCTATTGATGCAGAAAAGACATTCAGCAGCCTTTTGAGATAAAAACACTTCAAAGATAAGAATAGAAGGAAACTTCTTTCACATGATAAGGGTCATATAAGAACAAACCCCGGCTAACATCACATTTAATGGTGAAAAGCTGAAAGCTTTCAATCTAATATCTGGAATAAGAAAATGATGCCCACTATCACAACTATTATTCAACAGTGTGTTAGAAGTTCTTGCTAGAGCACTTAGACAAGAAAAATAAATAAAAGGAATCCAAATTAGAAAGAAAGAAGTAAAACTTTCACTGTTTGCAGATGACATGATACTAGATATAGAAAGTCCTGAAAAACTACAACAAAGCTACTAGAGCTGATAAACAAGTTCAATATAGTGACAGGATATAAGACCAATAAGCAAAAATAAGTAGTGTTTCTTTAAACTAACAATGGTTTATCTGAGTTGGAAATCATTAAAAGAATTCCATTTACAATAGCAGCTAAAAGTATCAAATATTGGGGGTGGATGTGGCTCAAATGGTTGGGTGTCTATCTTCCATATGGAGGGACCTGGGTTCTATCCCCAGGGCCTCCCAGTAAAATAAAAAAATAATAATAAAAGAATCAAATATTTAAGAACAAACTTAACGAAGAACTTGTATACAGAAAATTACACAATATTGCTAAGAGAAATCAAAGAAGTCCTAAATAAATGGAAGGATATTTCAAGTTCATGGACAGGAAGACTAAACTTCATTAAGATGTCAATTCTATCTAATTTGATTCATAGATTCAACACAAACACAATAAAAATTCCAATGGCATTTTTTACAGAAATGGAAAAGCCAATTATTAAATTTTTGGAAGGGTAAGGGGGGAACAAATAGCCAAAAAATTGTTGAAAAAGAAAAATGAAGTTGGAGTATATATGCTTCTTGACTTTAAAGCATACTACAAAGTTACAGTGCTCAAAACTGCGTGGTATTGGCACAAGGATAGACATATTAACCAATAGAACTGAATTGAGAGTTAAGAAATATATCTGCATATCTATGGCCAATTGATATTCAACAAGGCTGCCAAGTCCACTTAACTGGGACCGAATATTGTCTTTAAGAAATAGTGCTAGGAGAATTGGCTATCAATATCCAAAAGAATGAAAGAGAATGCCTATCTCATGCCCTATAAAAATTAACTCAAGATGGATCAAAGATCTAAACATAAATGCCAGGACCATAAAACTATTAGAAAGTAACATAAGGAAGCATTAATGTGGCCTTTTGGTTGGCAATGGTTTCATGAATTTTACACCCAAGTGTGAGCAACAAAAGAAAAATTAGATAAATTGGACCTCTTCAAAACTAAAAATATTTCTGCTTCAAAGAACTTTGACAAGAAAGTGAAAATGCAGCCTACACAATGGGAAAAAATATTTGGAAACCATATATTCAATATGGGTCTAATATCCAGTACATAGTTTACAAATTCTAAAATTTAATAAGAAAAAGAAAAAAACAACCCATTTTAAAAATGAGCAAGAGACTTGAATGGATATTTTTCCATAGACGAAATATAGATGGGTAAAAAGGCCATGAAAAGATGGTCAAAATCACTCACTGTCAGGGAAATGTAAATCAAAACTATAATGAGATAACAATTTCAAACCTTCTGGTCTTGTTGCTATAAAACAACAGAAAACTACAAGAGTTGAAGAGGATGTGGATAAATAGGAACACTCATTCACTCCTGGTGGATATACGCAATGGTGCAGCCACTGTGAAAGACATTTTGGCAGTTCCTCAGGAAGCTAAGTATTGAATTGCCATATGGTCTGGCAATCCCACTATAAAGTATATACCCAGAAGAATTGACAGCCAGGACACTAACAGATATATTTATATGAAGGCTAATAGTGGCATTACTCACAATTGCTAAAAGATGGAAGTAACCCAGGTGTCCATCATCAGATGAAAGGATAAACAAAATTTGATATATCCATCTGATGGAATATATTCAACTGTAAGAAATCATGCAGTATTGTACACTATGCAACTACATGGATGAGCCTCGAGGACCTTATGTTGAGTGAAATATGCCAGACACAAAAGGACAGATTTTGCCTGATCCACTGATATGAACTAAGAATAGTGAGCAGACTCATGTAAGCAGTGTCTGTAAGATAGTTTGCCAGGATATAGAAGTGGAGTAGAGATTGGCAAACTGATATTTAATCAGTGCAGAGTTTATAATTTGGTTGGTTGTAAGGATTTGGAAATGGGCAGAGGTGATGGTGACACAGCGATGTGAGAATAATTAACAATGCTGAAGTGTGTGTGTGAATGTGGTTGAAAGGGGGAGTTTTGGACCATCCATGATGCTAGGAGGAAACATACAGGATAAAACAGGGCACTGTATAACACAGAGAACTCTGGGGTGGCCGAAGATTTTGGTTAATTATACTATATAAGACTGTCCTTTCAGGATTTATAACAAAGGTATGTTACTAGCACATGGTGTAGATAATGGTATAATACATGTGGGCAAATGAATCTAAAGCATACTTCTATGGTATATGAATGTTTGTGTGTTGTCGTAGGTGTTTCTTGATAGATAGAGGATCACACAGAAATATTAGACTTCCATTCTGTGGAAGTGTTCTGCTACATTCTCAAATAAAATCATGAAAAATTCTGGAGTATATAGATTATGAATAAGAAAAGGAAACAGGGCAATATGTTAAGGCCTTTCTCTTAATTCTTGTGCTTATGGAACTTTTTCCTGTAAAAATGAAACTTAGCCTAATTATAATTGATGCCTAATAGTTATTGCCTTGAAACCCCCAAATATGGCCTCTCTCTAAGCCAAAATCAGCAGGTGAACTCACTGCTTTCCCCCAATGTGAGACATGACTCCTGAGAATGACCCTCCTGAGAATGACCCTCCCTGGAATTGAGGGTTGATGGCCAAGTGATGACAAGTGATGCATTTATAAAGGGACCTTGAATAAAAGGTGTAAACATCCAATTAAAAAAAGAGTTTTTATGGCAAAGAAATTTCAAAACTAGTCAGGAGGTCATTCTGGAGGTTTCATTCATGCAGGACTCAGGCAGATTTCATTTAACTGCCACAGTAAACAAAGCCTCAAATAAAAGTGATCCCAAGGGCTCTAGAGACCTCATGACACCATAGGCAAGGCACACAGCCTCATGAAATCAACACCCCTTCAGCAGGACCTATTAGGGAATATATAATCTATTCCTTCAATGTAACATAGTTATACTCATTTATAATTCCCCAACTCATGATTTTTCTACCCCTTTTAGTTGAACCTGTAGTTCTCAATAAACCCATTAAATATACCTCTCAGAATCTTAAGTGATTGGATTGTTTATATGACAATTGAGCCTAAAATCTTAGCAGAATTGCACCCATCTACTCTCTAGTTCTTCAGGCTCACCCTGGACAACCAGTAAAATTATGATGATGGACAAGTCCCATCCCAAAAAGCAAAGATTATCTACAACTGCAAGCAAAACAATTCATTCCATTTACCCCATAATATCGGAATCCCTTCTTCATCTGAAGCAGTAAAAGTGGACATTATCCCAAATACCTCAATATTTGGGATGGAATGAACAAACAGAAGAGAGAGTGTAACCATTCATCAATGTAGAATTATTGTTATTGTAGTTAACTTGTATAAACAGAAAAACTTGTAACATTGCTATAAATATATAATATAGTAGTTGCCAGGTGTTCACAAGGGAGGGGGAGGGAGGAATAAGTGGCACACAGGGCATTTGTAGGGCAGACAACTTGTTCTGTAAGATACTGTAATGACAGATACATGACATTTTACATTTGACAAAGCTGATAAAACTGTATGGCACAAACAATAAACAATAATAGAAACAACAGATGGAGGTTGCTAGCAATGTTTCAATATTGGTTCATCAATTGTAACAAATGTACCACACTAATCTAAGAAGTTAATAATAGGGGGAAATATGTCTAATATAGTAGGGGGTTATGGGAATTCCCTATATTTTCGTGTAATTTTTCTGTAAATCTACAACTTATTTTAAAAAGAAAAAAAAAAAAACCAGTATCTATTACTTGTGGAACAGTACTCTTAGCAGATCTTTACAGGGGTCTCACAATGCTGCAATCAAAGTTTCAGGTAGGACTGGCTCATCAACTGAATATGTGGCTGGGGAAGACAGGTGAGGGATGAGGACCACTTCTTTCTTGCTGGATATTGGCTGGAGTCTACCCTTAGTTCCTAAAGGTCTCCCTTGGCCCTGCCACATTGGCCTATGTAGTTATATTCTTCATCAAAGTCAGCAAGAAAAAGAGAGTCTCCTAGCAATGCAAGTTAAAAAGGGAGATCCAAAGGAGTCTCTGGTCCATAGCAACTCTGAAATCTTAGGGGAGAAAATTCCCAGGTTCAGGCCTGGGAATCCTTTTCCCTGACATTAAGAATTACACTCTGGGCTCTGGGTCCTGCTGCACTTGGAATCATCCATCTTGGGGTCACTGTGCAGAAATGGGGTAGACCTCGTAGTATCCAAATTTAGTTCAGATGTTTAGGCAGATGATGTGATGCACACACCAAGGAGGCATGATAAGATTTTTACATAATGAGGCTTTCGGAGGAGTGCTGTGTGGCTCTCAATCAGGGCCAAAAATGTCTTGGGATTACAGAGAATAGATTGCCTAGATATTTAAAAAGTGGTTAGGTGATGGAACTAGGGAGAGGCTTTCCATGTGCATTACATTCCTATTATTGCTGTAAAAAATTACCATAAACTTGGTAGCTTGAAACAACATGTATTCCATTAATTTCTTTCCATACTCAAGGACAGGGAATTGCAGAAGGATGTAAGTCTGGGAATGCAAGTATGATGGAGCCACTCTAGAGTCTTTCTGACAGAATTTCTATGAAAATCCTACAACTAATATCATACATAATGGCAAAATATTAAGTATTTTCCCTCAAGAACAGAAAAATGCAAGGATATCTGCTCTTACTTTTAATATTCAATAGAGGACATAGTCATTGCAGTTTGGCAAACAAAAGAAATCACTGCATACATATTGGAAAGGAGGAAGTAAAAGATATCATTAGTAAAATATGACCAGATTGTCTCCATAGAATATCCCAAGTATGCTAAAGATTATAGATTAGAACTAATAAGTGAATTTAGCAAGGTCATAGGACACACAGTGAATATGCAAAACTAAATTGTATTGCCATACACTACCAACAGAGAATTAAATAATAAAATTTAAGAAACATTTATATTAAAATTAATTTGATCACATGAAATGCATAGAAACCAAACTACCCAAAGATATGCAAACCCTCTCCACTGAAAATTACAAAACTTTGTGGAGTGATTAAAATAATAACTGAATGAATACAGATGAATCCAAAGTCCATAGAATGGAAGAATCAAAGTTGTTAAGAAGTAAACTTCCCCAAATTTCAAAGATCTAAATAGGGAAAACAATATTGAAAAACAGAAAAGAATATTATAGGACTTACACCACCTTACTTCAATATTTACACTTTATCTTAGCAAAAAGGCCAAGGCGTGAATACTTCAATATTTATATACAGTATTCAAGAGATTTTAATGCTTCTAAAAGAATACACATAGATTAATATTGCAGATTAAAACTCAAGATGGAATCTTGAATTTTTAACATAAATTTATCCTCCACCAAGTCTCCAAAGAAATGTAGTGGGAAAAAATTCATTATCACCAAACTGTGTAAGAACAACTGCATAGCAATGGTGGGGGTTCAGATTAACA
This sequence comes from Cabassous unicinctus, assembly GCA_029593785.1. Lineage (NCBI taxonomy): Eukaryota > Metazoa > Chordata > Mammalia > Cingulata > Chlamyphoridae > Cabassous > Cabassous unicinctus. The sequence continues at coordinate 54,621 of JAQZBX010000079.1, read as the reverse complement.
TCTCTATCTTGACCACAAGATCATAAACAAAATATAATTATAGGATATGAATCTCTTCTAACACCAGTTGTGTAAAGTTGTTCTGGCTTTCCAAGAAATAATAGAAAACAAACAAACAAAGTAAACAAAAGAAAAAAGGAAATACTGATTTGCATCATTTGATAAGTTCTACAATGGAAATATCTTCACAGTGGAAAACCTGAAGCTACCAACATGATGTCTCTGAGTGCAGGATTGGGTAAATATGCACACTCATTTGACTCTCAAGAACCAGTCAACTCAACCACATTGTAATGTAAACCTAAACATAATACTATAAAATTCTAGAATATAACAAAGGAGAAATTGGGGTAAATTGAAATTTTCTCAAGATGACTCTGAAAGTAGTTTACATAATAGAAATATTATACAACGAACTTTATGAAAATCAAAAATTATTCCTAGAAAATTCACCATTATGATTAAACAAAGGCATCACTTAGATTGGGAGAATATATTTACAAATTATCCCTATTTTGAAAAACAAAAAATTTCTACAATCAATAATTCACAAAAAGTCATAAAAATAGACAACAGGGTTGAACAGACAGCACAGAACATGTGAATGTTTAGGATTCCCATAAAAAGCTGCTCAAAATTTTTAGTTGTGAAGGACATGTACATTAAAACACAATGTGAGATGACTTCATGCCTGCTGTATAAAATAAAATTGAAAAATGTTCTGACAACCCCAAGTTATAGAACGTGTAAGGAGTAACTAGATTACATTATACACTTCTGGTGGGAATGTAAAATGATACAACTACTTTGTAGTCTGTGTGTATTTTATTAAGTTATTGATACACTTGCCCTTAATTGTGGAATCCTATTTTACCTATTTACAACTTTATGAGGAGGAAATTCCCCCAAATCTTGTAAAACAAAATCTAACATTAGCCATCTTACATTCTAAAGAATAAAGAATATGAAGGAAAGAAAGTTTTCAAGGAATATAAGCCACACAAAAAAATCTTGGTCCATCCACTAATTTTTTTTGTAGTCATTCTGAGTCAATGCTCAGGGTGTACTTTATTTATTTATTTATTTATTTATTTATTTATTAGCTTTATTTATTATTTATTTTTTATTGTGGGTAAAAATCAAAATTTTTAATTAAAAGTGAGTTTCTATTAATAATTGCAAGTTTATATTATTTCCATGTCATTATGTCAACTTACATAGGTTTTATAAAAACAAAGTATTTATTTTACTGATATTTAGACTATATAATTGTATCCCCAAAATTCATTCTGTACTGTACATATCCTGCTTTGTATTGATTTTTAATACATTTATCCCTTCTACATTGTGACTTTCTCCATCACAGTTTCAATATATAGTGGGTTGGCATAAGAAAGTAAATGGGACTTTTTGGGAAATTTGTGGAAGCTGCAGATAAAATGCAAAGGCCAGCAGAAAAAATTTAGTAACTCAGAAATGCATAAAATATATGCATATTATCATATAATATCAACATATTTTATCTTTTAATATCATAAATATCCAGCATTTCTTAAAGTTAAAATAAATAAAAAAATAAAGTTTGCAAAAAGAACATAAAAGCCAGCAGATGACACACAAAGGCTAAAAATGTAGAGATATCTTTAAAAGGTTAGTAATTTATAAATGCATAAAATATATGCTGTTATATATAATGTTAACTGTACAGTATATATTTTACTGTTAATAATATAAACAGACACAATTTGTTTCTTAAAATTAATTTTTTAGTAAAAGAACTGTGATTCTATGCACTGGTTTGGGGATGCTAAGCTTGTTTACAGCACTCAGGTGATGCTCAGTGATCCTTGCATCCCGAGTTTCTCATATCTTATGTCGTTAAATGCTATAACCTCTATTAAATTCAAGTGTACAGTTCCTAGTGCTGGAAAAGGCTCCCAAGAAACAGAGGAAAGTGATGAACTTGAAGGAAAAATTAGAATTATTAGATATGCTTCTTTGAGACAAAATTGCTGCTGCCATTGGCAGTCATTAGAGCATTAATTAGTTGACTGTAAGGCATATCAAGAAAAAAGAGAAGGAAATCTGTGAAACTGTTGTTGCAGCTACACCAACAACTGAAAAGCATCTGTATGAACCATGAGTTCTGCCTTTAAGCCCTGTAGAATGTGCAACATTCTTTGGGTGCAGGATTGTAATTTTAAAAAGGCATTCCAGTATACTCTGGCATCACATGAAAAAAGGCTAAATCTTTATATGATTCCCTCAAGGAAAATGAAGGTGAAGGGTCTACCCCTACAGATTTTCATTCCAGCAAAGAATGGTTTGAAAATTTTAAAAAAACTTTTACCCTACACAGTGTAAAATAATGGGAAAGGCAGCATCTGCCAATAAAGTGGCTGCTACTCAGTTTTCTGAAATCCTGAAGAAACCTAAAAGAAAGGCTACAAACCAGAAGAGGTATTCAATGCTGATGAAACTGCCCTATTTTTGGAAAAAATGCCTCAGAGGAACTACATCAGCCTAGATGAAAATTGAGACCCAGGTTTTAAAGCCAATGAGTACTAGTAGGGAAGTTTAAAAGTTATTTGTTTAATGACTTATGTTAACATGCAGTTTGGTCAGTGTTATTCTCCTCAAATTTGCTTCATTTTTTAAAAAAATTCCATATTTATTTCATATTTTTTATTCCTTTTTCAGGCAGTACATTTCATACAGTAAATTACATATATGACCTACAGATAGCCTATGAGCAAATACTTAATCCTAATTTTAAAATAAAATACTGTAAATATCCCATAAAAGAAAAAGAAAAAAATTCAGATTTCTCTGGTACAAAGAGAGGGCCAAAAATTTTTACATGGATTTTCCAGATCATGTGAATGCTGTACCCTTAATACCCATAGTGTGGATGAGAATTAGCTGAATATATAACTGATAAATCAAAATTGAATGCTTAAAATGCCCACATAATACAAGAAGACAGGAATGAGGAAGTTCAGAATCAAAGTCACAAGGAAAAACAAAACAATAATCTATCATATGAATAATTACCTTAAAACTGTAGATCAACATATATCAATTAAAATAGTGATTGATTTTAAAACACAGCAAAGTGAGAGACTCAAATATAAACTATTTACAGTAAACTAACATTAAATAAAATGACATATAACATTAAAATAATTAGATGAAACAAGATATACCGTGTAAACACGTTCCATAAAAAGTAAACTTCAGTACAAGAAAAATAAGCAGAAAGAAATACAGACATGACATAATGATGAAAGCATCAATTCATAAACAAGACATGGGATTCATATATGTATATGCAATAAACTATAGAGCTACAAAATACAAAAGGCAAAATCTGATATAAAAGGTTATATGAGGAGAATAAGACAAATCCAAAAATTCTAAGTGGATATTTTAACACTCTTCTTTCAGTAACTGACACAACAAGATACATTGGCAAGTATGTAGAACGTCTGACCAACACTTACAACCTTATTGATCTCACTGAATTTATGGCCATCCTATTCAAAGAAACACATTCAACACCCCCTTTCAGCAACTGGTAAAAGTAGTAGATAGAAAATATCCAAGGATATAGAATACTGAATGACACAATAAACCAACAGGACCTAATTGCCATAAAAGACTTCACACACAACAGCATATTAAACCCTTTTGAATGTCGTATTCCTGTAACATTCAAGGTAAACCAGATTCTAGATCATTAAACTTGAACACATTTAATTGAATTGAAATCATACAGAGTGTGTTCTCTCACAATGGAATGAAAGTAGAAATAAATAAAAGAGAGATGAGGAAAATCTATAATAACTTGAAAATAAACAATACACTTCTAAATAATCAGTGGGTCAAGGAGGAAGAGGTAAAGGAAATTTTAAAATTACACAGAACTTAAAGGAAAATAAACAATATATTAAATGTTAAAATGCAGCTTACACACTGGTGAGAGGGAAATGTATAGCATTAAATGTTTACATTAGAAACATGGAAAGTCTCAAATCATTAGACAAAGTTTTTTCCTCAGAAATTAGAAAAAGTTCAACTCAAAGCAAACAGAAGCAAAGCAATAATAAAGTAAGGCAGAAATTAATGTAATTAAATATAGGAAATAATTAGAGAATAATCAGTGACACAGAGGCTCATTACAAGTGGATATGCTTTTACATAGGTCTTTTGTCCATTTTGAGTGAGGTTTTGTCCATGGAATTTTCCTTCCTCTTAAATTTTTTGGAGAGCTTGAGAAGAATTGGGGTTAATTCTTCATGGAATGTTTGGTAAAATTGAGCAGAGAAGCCATGTGTCCTGGGATTTTCTTTCTTGGCAGGTTTTTATTAATGATGCAATCCCTTATTTACTATTAGTGTATTTTGATCTTTTGTTTCTTCTTGATTCAGTTTAGGTAGATTTTGTGTTTCTAGGAATTTGTCTATTCCTTATAGGTTATCCAAATTGTTAGCATACAATTGTTCATAATATCTTGTTTGTGATAAATTCATGTATAAATTTGGGTAGGTTATGGTGTCCAATTGGTTGATCAGTCAAACACTGACCTGATTATTTCTGCAAGGGTATTTGTGGATTTAAATCAGCCAGTTGATTGCATCTATGGTGGTTGCATCTACAATCAAAAAAAGGAAATAGACTTCAACAATGAAAGAAGTCACATCCAATAAGTTGAAGACCTTAAACTGATACCTGATGATTTCAGCAGTCAGAAGGAAGATTAGATTGGGCCTCCCAGAGAAATTCAGGATAATCTCTTCATTTCAAATTCCATTAACTTAGTCACATCTGCAAAGCCTTTTTCACCCTGTTATGTAATATATTCACAGATTCCAGGAATTAGGACATCTCTAGGAGGATATTTTCTCCTCTATCACAATCTCCCAATGAAATAAGGGTGACTCTTTAATATGATCTTCATTTAATTGGATCCCTATACACTATAAGTCACTCACTAATGTCTCATATAACACTACATTACATAGTAAAGCTAAATTAAGCCACTCAGGATTCATACTCTACTTTGTTCTTGTTTTATGTTACCAGGAGTACATGAAATAGATTACTTCTGACTACCTGGTCATTCATTCTTGTCCAGTTTGACTTTGTCTTTAACTCCTCACTTGTCATCCTAGTAATGCTTACTACAACACCTTCCTTAGCCTTTTGTATACTAAGACATTTTATCATCTCCCTACCTAACTCTGACCAAATTTCTACCTGGCTATCTGGTAATGAATGTGAGGATTGCAACACAAGCAGCAAAGTGATTTAGTTGGTAAATTCCCTTCTGTAAATAAAGAAAAGCCCAGTTGAACTTCAAACATTGGAGAGTGAGATGTTTCTAGTGACAGACAGCCTGATGATTGTTGATTGCCACATGATTTCTATTATCAGGTGTTACATGACACTTGGTTCTTGAAATTGTGCTGAAAAAAATTATATCCACAGCTAAGAATTTTGCCTTTTGAATATGAAAATCTTCTTCCCTGAATTTATTTGCAAAATGATTATTTTTGATGTTTTTCTATGTTTTATCCTGACTCTTACTAGTATGATTTTGTAATCATTGAAAATTACTGGAGACTGATTGTACCAAAGCCAGAAACAGAGGACCAATATAAAATGCATGGATCATCTATAAAATTATATCAAATATTGTTAAACTGGTCTTGGTTAGGAGAGAGAGTGGCATAGACAAATAATTCATTCATAGTATTTGCATTTCTGGTAGGAAAAATATATAAGATTTCCTACATTGGGTTTTTATCATGGACATATGAATTTAAAGAAGTTCACTTTCTCTTGTCTACTCCAATATCCCCTAGTGTCATAAATGAATATGTACCCAGGAGGGGCATATGAATGGAAGATTTAACAAATTTATTGTGAATCATCATCAAATGGACCACACTAATCTTACTGAGTAAAATTCATGAAAACTTTCAGGTGAACTTTCTCCAATGAAACCCCCATCTCAGACACCCCCCCAACAATGATCCTCTCCTGCCCCTGTTTTAACCCTTCTGTGATCTAAACCTTTCTTGAAGATGAAACCCATATAATAGCCAAATACAATTAATAGGAAAATGAAATAATAATGATAACCTTAAATGTAAGAGATAAAACACATGGAAACTAAATAAATAAATAAATAAATAAAAATAAAATAAAATTAAAGGATTGGGACATTCAAAAAATGGGGAAAAACAAAAAAAATAAAAATTTTTAAAAATTATTTTTCCTTTTATCACTGCATTATTGGGTGTCCAGTCTGTACCATGGCACCTTCCCCATCTCACTCTCCAGTGTCCCCAAAATTTTCATTTAATTTTCAAAGAAGTTTTAGGTCACAGCAAAGTCAAACACAGAATAGTACAGACTTTCATATATCCAACCTCCTTCTCCTTTCCTCACCCCATATTAATACCTTTTTATATGTGGATGGTAGCATTGTTATAACTGTTATAGAGATAGTGAAATATAGCTACTAAATAATGACAATGGTTTACAGTGTAGTTTGCAATTTAGATCGTACAGTTTAATAATTTTTGATGATATTTACCATGTCCTTTGTCCATGACTGTAAGGTAATGAAAAATATTTCCCCTGACAACTAAATATGCCCAGTTTGATCTTTTCTGTTCCTTCCTCCCCATCCCCCTGGGGCACATGACACCCCTTGTCTTGACTCATTGGATGACAAGATTCATAGTTGCATGCTACAAGAGGTCTTGACACACAGATTGTCCTCCCCTATTAGAATCCATCCCTGCTTCTAAGAGACACCCACCTGTCTGTCTCTGGGTGAATCGGTCCTCCCAAAGATGGGGGTCCTTCTCCTTCCCACTAACCATGTGGGTCTCCATTCCCTGACACAACACATTATGACAGGATGAACACTCACACACTCCCCAGAAGCCTGCTCCAGATGCACCCAATCCTGAATGTCCCCCCAACCTACACCCTAAACCAGTGACACTACCTTGTCATATTGCCATAAGGGAATTCCCAATCATGCACTTTCCACCTCATGCCCACAAATCCTGTGTTCACTTGGTCCCTCTCCCATCTCTCCCCCCAGTATCTTGGGTAATCTAACCCACCCTTCCTAATCTAATCACCTGTCAACCCTGCCCCACCAAACCTAGTAATATCACTACCCACCTGTCCTATCCTTCAATATGCAACTATACTCTAGCTCTTTGCCCCAAACTATGTCCATATGGGTGATGGCTCACAACATTCTCTTCTCTTTCTCACCCTTGTTAACCTATCTTTCAGACAATGGTTCTCAGAGACTGCTCACTTTACTCAATTCAAATTAGTGAGGTCATGTACTGTTCATCCTTCAATGACTGGCTTGCTTCACTCAACATAAAGTCTTCAAGATTCATCCATGTTATTCTGTGTCTTAGCATTTTACTCCTTCTTACAGCTGAGTAATATTCCATTGTATGTATGTACCATATTTTGTTTTTCCATTCATCTGTTGATGGGCACGGGGGTTGATTACAACTATTGGTAATAGTGAACAATGGTGCTATGAACATTGGTGTGCATATATCTGTTTGTATCTTTGCTTTCAATTCTTCTGGGTATATACCCAGCAGTGGAATTGCTGTATCATATGAAAGATCTATTGTTAGTTTTCTGAGAAACCACCAAACTGTCCTCCCCAATGCCTGGACCATTCTACAATCCCACCAGCAGTGGATGAGAGTTCCTATTCCTCCACATCCTCTACAACACTTATAGTCTGCTGTTTTTTTAATAGCTGACATTCTCATGGGTGTAAGATGGTAACTCATTGTAGTTTTGATTTTCATTTCCCTAATATTTAGTGATGTCAAGGATATTTTCATTTGCTTTTTAGCCATTTGTATTTCTTCCTTGGAGAAGTGTCTTTTCAGGTCACCTGCCCATTTTTTAAATAGGTTGTTTGTCTTTTTATTTTTGAGGTATAGGATTTCTTTATATATGCAGGATATTAGGCTCCTATCAGATATGTGGTTGCCAAATGTTATCTCCCATTGGGTAGGCTGACTTTTTATTTTCTTAAAAACATACTTTGAGGTACAAAAGTTTTCAATTTTCAGGAGATCCCATTTATCTATTTTTTCTTTTGTTGCTCATGCTTTGGGTATGAAGTTCATTAAACCAATTCCTATTGCAAGGTCCTGTAGATGCTTCCCTACATTTTCTTCCAAGGTCTTTATGGTTTTGGCTCATATAGTTAGATCTTTGATGCATTTTGAGTTGACTTTTGTATAAGGTGTGGGATGATATTCTTCTCTCATTCTTTTGTATATGGATATCCAGTTCTCCAAGCACCACTTTTTAATTAGGCCATTCTTTCCCAACTGAGTGGGCTTGGTGGCCTTGTTGAGTATCAAATGACTCTATATGTGAGGATATATGTCAGAAGTCTCAATTCAGTTCCATTGGTCAGTATGTCTATCCTTGTGCTATTACCATGCATTTATGAACACTGTAGATTTGTAGTATGTTTTAAAGTCAGGTAGTGTGTTACCACAAACTTCATTTTTCTTTTTCAATATGCCTTTGGGGAATCGGGGTCTCTTACATTTCCAAATATATTTTGTAGCTAGTTTTTCCCATTTCTTTAATAATATGGTGCTGATTTTTATTGTGATTGCATTAAATCTGCAGATTAGTTTGGGTAGGATAGACATCTTGATGATGTTTAGTCTTCCTATTCCTGAATAGGGAATATTCTTCCATTTATTTAAGTCTTCTTTGATTTCCTTTAACAGTGTTGTGTAGTTTTCTGTATATAAGTCCTTTGCATCTTTAGTTAAGTTTATTCCTAAGTATTTGATTCTTTTAGTTACTATTGTAAGTGGTACTTTTTTCTTGATTTCCTCCTCAGATTGCTTGTTATTGGTGTACAGAAATGCTACTAATTTTTGAACATTGATCTTATAGCCTGAGACTTTACTGAACTCCTTAATAAGTTCCAGAAACTTTGTTGTAGATTTGCCAGGGCTTTCTACATATAGGATCATGTTGTCTGCAACTAATGAAATTTTAACTTCTTCTTTTTCTATTTGGTTGAATTATACACCATGATTAAGTGGGATCATCACAGACATGCAAGGATGGTTCAACATAAGAAAACCAATCAATGTAATAAATTTCATAAACAGATTGAAAGAAGAAAATCACACGGTCATCTTTATAGATGCATAAAAAACATCTGAAAAAATACAGCACACTTTCCTTATTAAAACAATCCAAAAGATAGGAATAGAAAGAATCTTTCTCAACATGATAAAGGGTATATATGACAAACCCACAGCTTGCATCATCTTCAATGATGAAATCCTTAAAGCTTTCCCTCTAAGATTGGGAACAAGGCAAGGATGTCCACTATTACTGCTTCTAGTGGACATTGTCTTAGTAGTATTTGCTCGAGCACTGAGGCAAGAAAAACATATAAAAGGCATCCAAATTTTAAAGGAAGAAGTAAAAATTTCAGTATTTGTGGATAGCATGATTCTATACATTGAAAGCCCTGAGGAATCTATAACAAAGTTTCTAGAATTATAAAGGAGTTCAGAAAAGTCACAGGTTATAATATCAATGCTCAAAAATCAGTAACATTTCTGTACAGTAATTATGAGCAATCTGTGGAGGAAATCATGAAAAATATAGCATTTACAATAGTAACTAAAAGAATCAAATACCTAGGAATACACTTAACTACAGACGTAAAGGAATTATATACAGAAAATTACACAACACTGTTAAAGGAAATCAATGAAGACTTAAATAAATAGAAGAATATTACCTGTCCATGTTTAAGAAGACAAAACCTCATTAAGATGTCTATGTTACCCAAACCAATCTACAGATTTAATGCAATACCACAAAAAACCACCACAGCAAATTTAAATTAATTTGGAAAAACTGACTACAAAATTTATTTGGAAGGGTAAGTGGCCTGAGCAGCCAAAGACATATTGAAAAGGAAAAATGAAATTGGAGGTATCACAGTACCTGAATTTAAAACATACTACATAGCTACAACAGTCAAAACTGCATGGTATGGATAGACATACTAACCAATGGAACCGAATTGAGAGCCCTGATATAGACCCTTGCATATATAGTGATCTGATATTTGACAACACCTCCAACCACTGAACTGGGAGAGAATGGTCTCTTCAAAAAAAATGGTTCTTGGAGAACTGGATATCCTTTTCGAAAAGAATGAGATAGAAACACCGTTTCAAACCTTATACAAAAATCAAGTCAAGATGGATCAAATATCTAAACATAACAGCAAACATGATAAAGACCTTAGAAGATAATGCAGGGAAGCATCTACAGGATATTGTAATAGGAAATGATCCATGGACCTCAAACCCAAAACATGAGCAGCAAAAGAAAAAAAATAGATAAATGAGATCTCAAAATTAAAAACTTTTGCACCTCAAAGGACGTTATCAAGAAAGTAAAAAGGCAGCCTAGCCAATGGTTGAAAATATTTGTCAACCATAAATCTGATCAGAGCCGAACATCCAGCATATATAAAGAAATTCTACACCTCAAAAACAAAAGACACACAGGCTATTTAAAAAATGGGCGAGCAACCTGAAAAATCACTTCTCCAAGGAAGAAATATAAATGGCTAAAAAGCACATGAAAAGATGCTCAACATCACTAGGTATTGGGGATATGCAAATCAAAACTATAATGATACCATATTTCACCCATTAAAATGGCAGCTATTTAAAAAACAGCAGTTTTGGAGAGGATGTGGAGTAATGAGAACACTCATCCACCTCTGGTGGGAATGTAGAATGGTCAAGTCATTTTTCAGGACAGTTTGGTGGTTCCTAAAAAAACTAACTATAGAACTTCCATATGATCCAGCAATTGCACTGCTGGGTATATACCCAGAAGAATTGAAAGCAAGGACACAAAGACAAATATGCATACCAATGTTCATAGTGGCCTTACTCACTACTGTCAAAAGCTGGAACCAACCCAAATTCCTATCAACAGATGATGGATAAATAAAATGTGGTACATACATACAATAGAATATTATTCAGCTGTAAGAAAGAATACGGTGTTAACACATGGGATAACATGGATGAAGATTGGGGACATTCTGTTCAATGAAGCAAGCCAGGTATTGAATGATGAGCAGTACATGGTTTCACTGATATGAACTAAACAAATTTAGCAGACTCAGAGAGCTATTGCCTGGAAGTTAGGTTTACAAGAAATAGAAAGGGAGAAGAACGTTGTGTGCCAATGCTCATACAGACATAATATTTGGTAAGGTGAAAGTGTGTAGTTGTGTATTGAAGGGATATGACAGGATGGTAGTGACATTATTGGATTGGGTGTTACAGGTCTACAGGTGGGTAGATTGGGAAGGGTGCTTTGGAAGTTCTATGGTACTGGAAGGAGGGTTGGGAGAGGGACCAGGTGAATACTGGGTTGTGGTTGAAAGTACAAAGTTTGGAATGCTTTTATGGCAATATGACAAGGAAGGGTTAATGGTTTAGGTTGTTGGATGGGGGGAATTCATGATGGGGCCGGCTTCACCTGGAGCTGGCTTCTATGCATTTTATGAGTGATCATTCTGTCATAATGTGTTGTATCAGTCGGTGCAGACCCACATAATGAGTGGGAAGGAGTTGGACTCCCATCCTCAGGAGGAACAGTTTGTTCACAAAGTGACAAGTGAGAGTCTCTCAAGAGAATGGGCTGTTCCTAATAAGGAAGGACAAACCAGTGTGTCAAGACCTCAGTGCTGTTGCATATACAAGAATCTTGTCAACCAAGAAGTGAAGCCAGGGTGTCCCCATGGGCTCTGAGTCGAGGGGTGTCACCATGGGCCCTGAGAGGAGGAATAGAAATGAAAAATAGTAAGACATTGGGAAATAAATGTAAGAAATTGCCACTGGAAAGACAGGACACCAGATATTACAGTGATGAAAGGCCAAATGTCAAAAAAAAATTAAAATATTTTTCATTATTTTGTAATATCCCAATGTTTTAATTTTATTTTTAGTTTCTTTTGCATTTTCTTTCTTTTATTTAAACTTATTATTATTTCATTTTCTATTAATTGTATTTGGCTATTTTAATGGCTTCATTTTTGAAGAAGGTTTGGATCACAGAAGGGTTACAGTTGGGGCAAGGGAGGATCATTGGTGTGGAATGTCAGTGATGGGGAAAATATGGGAGGAAGTTCACCCAGGCACAAATATAAGGTATATAAAAATGTTCAAATGTTCACAGGGTATAGTCACAGTGTTTGAAGACTTACAAAATGACTGAGAGAATATTGAATGCCCATCCTGGAGAGCTCTGCTACATTCTTTAATGGGGCAGCAACAGTTCAAGTGCAGGGGCAATGACTGGTGAAGGAGGATGATACCCCTGGGTTCTTGATATTGATGACTCTGTTTATGAGCATTTGCTCTTGAAATTGAAACAACCTATTGTGGGGTGCCTAAGAGTTGCCTCCTGAAAGCCTCCTTGTTGCTCAAATGTGGCCTCTTTCTAAGTCAAGCAGCATGTAAATACATTACCTTCCCCCAGCTTGGGACATGACTCTTGGGGATTAGCCTCCCTGGCACTGAGGAATTACTATCAAGCATCAACTTGTAATGAAACAGGAAAAAGACATTGAATAAAAGGGGGAAAAGTAAAGACAAATGAATTTATATGGCCAAGAGACTTCAAAGTGAGTTGGGAGGTCAATCCAGACATAACACTTATGCACATTTCAGCAGGATCTAATAGACTGCCAAAGTGGACAGTTCAAATAGTGGGGTTCCTGAGGGCTTTGGAGAAACTAGGTCCTATGGTCAGAGCAGATAGCTCTGAAGTTTGGTGCCTTGCCAGTGGTCCCTACTTTGGAGTTTGTGCTCCTGAGAGTGACAGCTTTGCACTCAAATATGTCTTCCCTACACATGACTCATTTTTCCCTTCTTTTTAAACCTATGCTTGGTGTTGGAGTTTGTAGGTGTACATACAGTAGATTCAAGTCTTTGGGCTGACCATGTGCCTACTGGGCCCAGAACCTCAGCCCAGTTGCAACACGTACTCTACAGCTCATTGGACTCACCCAGGGCAACTAACAAGGAGATGATGATGGACAATAACCATCCCAAGGAACAGAGAGAGTCTGCAACTGCAAACAAGATAGTCCCACCACTTCTCCATGAGATATAAGCCCTCTATCAATTAGAGGTGGAGTAGAAATCACCCTCCCAGAATCCTCAGGATTGGCATAAGAACTATGGACTAGGCAGGACTTACTGGTATTCTATTATAGACATATTGTGAGTCTAGCAATGGAAGAAATTACAACATTGATGTGGAACCAGTGGCCACTGCAAGATCTGGGGGCAGGGAGAGGGAAAAACAGTTATAATACAGGGGCTTTTTCAGGACTTGGGTATCATCCTGAATGACACTGCAATGACAGATATAGATCATTTTATATCATGACATAACATGCAGATCTGTGTGGGAGAGATGGCATAGACTGCAATGTGAACTATGGTACATGCTTAATGGCAATGCCCCATTATGCATTTATCAATTGCAATGAATGTGCCACACTACTGAAGGATACTTATGTAGGAGGGTTTAGAAGGTGTGGGTATTGGGCCATATGAAAATCCCTATTTTTTTTGTGCACCATTTATGTAAAGTATCTCTTAATATTTTAAAAAAATCAATTGCCCAGGTTTCTGGAATGGCTGGGAGAGAAGTTCAGACATGATAAAACTGGACAAAATTGTCAACTGCAATGACAAAAAAATCTTGAAATTGACCAAAAAATTGTGACTTATGAAAATAAAGTCACCTTCATTAAGACTAGTGATGATCAGTTGCATTTTAGCCTGAATATTATCCCATCTGCTACCCAGCTCCACGGATACCTAACATAGTACAAGCTATGATTACTCCCATCTCTCTTATATCTGTTGCAGGAAGCTCACTTTATTTTTACCAAAGCATGGCAAATTTCATGCCTAAGGACATTGTCAAATATATTAAGAGTCTCAGTGGCAAATCATAAGGGAAGACCACTGTTACAACTAGCCTGGAGTTCCTTTGAGCTTTGAAAGAGACCAGATAGAAATTTAATGGGCAGTTCTGGGGAATGAGAAAGTAAAAGAGTGCATTGACAAGCTCCATCTTACTCCTAGTTTCTGAAGTGCTCTGCATAAGCACAAGGGTACTTACACACTCAGGAGGTATCAAGGAGTATGCCAATAAGTTACTTGTCCATGGGTGAATGTAACCTTGTTAATACAGAAAATAAAATTCAGAAAAGGGTACATTGAATGCCTTCTTCAAGTCACAAATAGAAGCATCACAAAGTGTAGAAGTCTTACTGGCTTCAAGGTGTTTAAGCACATCTGGCTAATCAGTGGCTAATCAGTAAATTATGCTGATACAAGGGTAATCTTTATTAAGTAAGACTTTAGAAAACAAAACAAAAGGAAACCACTGGGCAGAGTCATAAGTGGCTCTGCACAATAAAGGAATTAAATACATAGAATTAGTCTGTGCAAGTCACTAAACAAACATAGAAATAGCAACAACAACTAACTATAGAGGCAATTAAAATTCAGAATTGCCACAATATATTATGCAAAATATTCCTATCTAACCCAAAATTTTGAGGCAAGCAACAACCCAAGATAGTGAGACACATATACTGATAAACAACAATATCAACAAAACAAAACAAAGCCCTTATAATCTGTGTCTGAGAGATACTAGCTGTTGGACTTAGAAAATAAAGACTTCTTAACAGCCACTCTTTAAAATATTACCAAAAAATCAAAAGGAACCCTTGTTTAAAGAATTGTAAGAAAGAATGATTAAAATGACTCATCAAATATGCAAGATATATATATATAAATTACTTTAAAACAGGCAAGTGGAAATTCTAGATATAAAAAATACAGTAACAAATGAAATTTTCACTATAGGTGTTCAACAGCAGATTTGAGCGGGCATAAGAAAGAACTAGCAAACTTGAAAATAAATCCATATAGATGATGTAATCTTAAAATACAAAGAAACAGTAATTAAAAATAAAATTAAGCAGGGTGTCAAAAGCCACTGTAATATCTTAAAGTTCACCAAATACATATATTGAGAATCTCAGAAAAAAGAAGAAAGAAAAAGGGTTATAAAGTATATTTGAAGAAAAATGATCACCAAAAATGTCCTATATTTTATTTAAAAAACATGAAGCTACACATAACAGTGGATTACACATTGACCCATCATATTTAACTGTTGGTTTCCAAAGATAAATACAAAAATATTCAAACCAACAAGAAAAATTGACTAAATTCCTGTCAGGAACAATAGAGGCCAGAATGCAATATGATAATATATTCAAATTACTGATAAAGGGAAAAAAGTTTGTCAAAAAAGTGTTCTATATTCAATAAAACTATCATTCAAAAGGGAAGGCAAAATAAAGCTGTGTTAGACTAACCCCTTGTTGAGACTGTTGGTAGAAACCCTATATCAGGAGAAATATTAGAGAAAATCCCTCATGTTGAAAAGAGGTGATACCAGAAAATAACTCAAATTTACGTGAAAATACCTCAAATTTATGTGAAAATACTAGATCCCTGGTACATGTAAGTACATAGGTAACCATAAAATAAATTAAAATATGAATATTTCACTTTGAAAGGATTGAAACCAAATGATAAAAAAATTACTTAAAAACAATAATTGTAATCTCTATATTTGTGCTCATCATGACCAATCTTACAGTAATAAAAGAAAACTATGAAGGAATGGTATGAACAATTTTATAACGACAGTTTAGCCAGCTTAGAAAAATAAACAACTTTCTATACATAACAGAATTACTCAAGGAGATGCACAAAATTAAATATATTTATAGACCTATAACAAGTAAGATAATTGAATTAGTAATTAAAATTATCGCAACATAAAAAAGATTCCAAAGTCTAAAAGATTTCAAAAGTGTTTTCTACCTATCTTTGAAAAGAAATAATAATAATCCTTAAACTCTTCCAAAGCAAAAAAGAGGACTGGTAAAAACATCACAAGCCATTTTATGAGACCAGTGTTTTTCTGAAACAAAAGCTAGACAAGACATGGCAAGAAGAGTAACAACAGTTGAGTATCCCTGGTGAATATAAACAAAAACTCAATGGAAATATTATGATCCAAATCCAACATATATGAAAAGAATTTATACACAATGGCTAATTGTACTTTATCTCAGGTGTACAAGTTTAATTTGACATATGAAAATCAATGTAATGATTATGTTTTGATTGATTCTAGGGGATTACCTATATTATTCCTCTAGTTTTTCATATATTTGAAATTTTACATGATTTAAAAGGGAAAATGCCACACTTCTGTTGCCCTTACAAATAAATTATTTAATTCTCTGGTAAGCCATTTTTTTATTCTTCATTTATAATTCACAATTCTCTGATGTTCTCATTATTTTTTTAATTTTTAACAAATTTTGTATTCACTTTTAATAGGTTATATAAATGTTACATAAAAAATATAAGGCATTCCCATATGCCCCACTTCATATACCTCCCTCTTTCCCCAACATTAACAACTTCTTTCATTAGTGTGGTACATTCATTACAATTGATGAACACATTTTGGAGCATTGTCACTAAGCATGGATTATAATTTAATTGTTGTTTACACTCTCTCCCATTCAGTTCTGTATGTCATGGCAGGATATATAATGGCCTGTATCTGTCATTGCAATGTCATTCAGGTCAATTCCAAGTCCTGAAAATGTCCCTATATTGAACCTCTTTTTCCCTCTCCCTAGCTACAGCTCATCCAGTGGTAACAGTCTCCACATCAATGATATAATTTCTTCCATTGCTAGAATCACAATAAGTGTGTAGTAGAATATCATTAAGTCTAATCTGGCCCATATTTTATTCCCCAATCCTGAGTATTCTGAGATGGTGATGCCCACTCTGCCTCTAATTGAGAGGGGGCTTTGATCCCATATGGCTGGTGGATGAGTTTCTCTTGCTTGCAGTTGTAGACTCTCTCATTTCCTTGGTGTAGTGGTTGTCCATCCTTACCTCCTTGTTAGTTGTCCTGGAGATGCCCAATGAACTAGGAGTAAGTGTAGCAACTCTGCTGAGGCTTAGGGCCCAGCAGGCTCATGGACATACCAGAGATTAAAGTCTCTTGGATGTACAGATACCAACTCCATCAACAATTATAGATTCAAGTAAAAGGGAGAGAAGAGGCATGTATAGAGAGGTCATGTGTGATTCCAACTCTGACACACTGGGAAGCACAAACTCCAAAGTAGGGCTCACTGGCAAGGCACCAAACTCTGGAGCTATCTGCCATGACCATAAGAGCTGTGTGTCTCCATAGCCCTCAGGAGCCCCACTATTTGGGAGTAGATACTATCTACCTTGGCCATCTATGAGATTCTGTTGAGATGTGCATAAGCATTACCTCTCTGATGACCTCCTGATTCACTTTGAAGTCTTTTAGCCATAGTCATATAAATTGATTAGTCTTTACCTTTTCCCCCTTTTATTCAAGGTGTTTTTCCAGTTGTATCAGCAGCCAGTGCTTGGTAGAAATCCCTTGGTGACAGGGGTGCTCATCCCTGAGAGTCATGTCCTTTGTTGAGGGGAAGGTAATGCATTTATATGCTGAGTTTGGCTTAGAGAAAGGCCACATTTGAGCAATAAGGAGGCTCTCAGGAGGTAACTCTTAAGCACTCTACAACACTAGGCTAAGTTGTAAATTCAAGAGCAAAAGTCTCATAAGCATAGTCATCAATATCAAGGGCCCAACAATGGACAATCTTTCTTCACTAGTCATTGGTCCTGTACTTGGGGGATTGTTGCTCTTTCATTAGAGAATGTGGCAGAGCTCCCCAGGATGGGAATACTATAATCTTTCAGTTGTGTGATTGTCTATGCACTGGGGCAATGCACCATGAATATTTGAACATATTTATATACCTTATATGTATGCCCAGGTAAACTTCCTCCCATGTATCCCCTATCATTGACACCCCACCCCATTGATTCTCCCTGCCATAGTTGTAAACCTTCTGTGATCCAAAACTTCAAAAATGAAGCCAAAAATATTGCCAATTTCAATTAATAAGAAAATGAAATAATGATAGGTTTAAACATAAGAAATAAAATACATAATAATTTAGAGAAACTAAAACTAAAATAAAGTTAAAAAAATTGGGATATTTAAAAAATGAAAAATATTAAAAAATAAAATAATTTTTTGACATTTTGCCTTTCATCACGGTAATATCAGTTGTTCTGTATGTACAGTGGCATTTTCTTCCATTTCTTTCCCAGTGTCTTACCTTTTTTAAATATATTGTCTTCAAAGAAGTTTTAGGTCACAGTAAAGCTACATACAGAATATGTCCTCTATACCAAACTTTGTCCCCCAATTCCCTCTTCCGTATTAATATTCACATGTGGATGGGACATTTGTTACAACTGATGTATAAATATTGAAACATAGCTACCAACCATGGTCAATGGTATACATTATGATCTACATTTTAGATCATACACTTTTACAATTTTTTATGACATTTAACATGGCCTATATCCATCGTTGCAAGATCATTCAGAGCATTTCCATTATCCCCTAAATACCCCATCTTCAATTTATCCTATTCCTTTCTCCCCCTCTACTCAGGGTCGACGGCGGCCAACAGGCTTCACTCCTTGAAGGACAAGATTCATAGATGCTTGCAACTTTGCTGAGGGTTGAACACATTAGACTGTCCTCCCCATATTAGCAGCTGCCCATGCTCTCAAGAGACAACTTCTCCTCTGTTTGAGAACATATTGGGACTCCCCAGCATGGGAGTCCAACTCCTTCCTGCTCATTATGTGGAGATCATTAAAATGATCACTCACACATTCCCTAGAAGACTGTCCCAGATGGCGCCTGTCCAAAATGCCCCCATTCAACACCCTAAACAAGTAACCCTTCCTTGTCATGTTGTCATAAGAGTTTTCCCAACATTGTGGTTTCACTACATATCCACCAATCCCCAGTGTTCACCAGCTCCCTCCCCCAAACCTCCCCCCAGATACATGGATCATCCAACCCATCCTCCCCACCTGAGGCCCTCTCAAGTTTGCACCACCCAACCCAATAGTATCCCTACACACCTCTCATATCTCTTCACTGCACAACTGCTCTTGCCTACCTTATCATGGATTTCAATTCTATGGGCATTGGCTCACAATCTTCTTCTCCCTTCCTATTTCTTGTAAATCTATATTCAAGACTCTAGCTCTCTGAGTAGGCTTTATATGCTTAATTCATATCAGAGAAGTCATGTAATATTTGTTCTTCAATGCCTGGCTTGCTTCACTCAACATAAGGTCCTCAAGATTCATCCATGTTTTCCCATGTGTTAGTACTGTATTCTTTCTTACAGCTGAATAATATTCCATTGTATGTATATACCACATTTTGCTTATCCACTCTTCTGTTGATGGGCATTTGGGTTAATTCCAACTTTTGGCAAAGTGTTCAGTGGCCAGAGGGAGAGGGGAAAGCAGTTGTAATACAAGGGCTTTTTCAGAACTTGGGAATTATCCTGGGTGACATTACAGTGACAGATATAAGCCATTTTGCATCAGCATGTAACATGCAGAACTGTGTGGGATAGAGTATGGTCTACAATGTGAACTATGATCCATGGTTAGTGGCAAAGCCCCAGGATGTGTATATCCATTGTAGATGATGTGTGACACTAATGAATGATTTTTATGTGGGAGGTTGTGGGAGGTGTGGGAGGTGGGGCAAATGGGAATCCCTACAATTTTTGTGTAACATTTATGTAATCTAAGTATCTTTTAAAAAATAAAAAAAATATTAAATTAAAAAAAACATATGACAGTAGTGGAAGGGTAGACACTAGAGGACCCAGATATAGATCTAAAGAAATATGCCCAACTAATAGTTCACAAAAGCATAAAATCTATTCATTGGAGGAAAAATAGCCTTTTCAATGGATAGTGTTTGAGCAATTGGATATCCATAGGCATAAAAATGAACCTCAATCTAAGTTTCATGCCTTATGCAAGAATTGATTCAAAATGGACCATGACTTAAATGTAAAATGTAATACTATAAAACTTTTGGAAAAAACATAAGAGAAAATCTTTGGCCCTTAGTGTTAGGCAAAGAGTTCTTAAATGTGACACCAAAAGCATGATCCATAAATGTAAAAACTGTTAAATTGGACTTCATTAAAATTAGAACCCTTTGGTCTGTAAAAGACTGTATTATAAGGACAAAAAAACAAGATATAGACTGTGAAAAAATATCAGCAAACCATATATCCAATAACTAACTAGTACCTAGAATATATAAAGAACTCTCAAACTCAACATTAGAAAAACAAGCTAATTAGAGAATGGCCAAAAGACATGAAGAGAAATGTCACCAAAGAAAATATACAAAAGACAAATAAGCACATGAAAAGGTGTTCAATACCATTAGCCATTAGGAAAATGCAATTTAAAGCCACAATGAGATAACATTACATGTCTATCAGAATGGCTAAAATAAAAACAGTGACAACACCAAATGTTGATGAGGATGCAGAGATACTGGTTTAATCTTATATCACTGGTGGGAATGTAAAATGGTGGAGACAGCTTGGTAACTACTTAAAAAACTAATATGCAGCTGCCATATGACTCAGCATTTATCCTAGAGAAATAAAGACTTGTGTTCACACAAATATTTATGGCAGCTTTATTCATAATAGTAGAAAACTGGAAAAAACTCAGATATCCTCCAAAGGGCAAATGCTCCTCAAACTATGGTACAACCACTCCATGGAATACCAGTTGGCAATAAAAAAGGTACAAACTAATGATACATGAAACAACCTGGATATATCTCCACAGAAATCTGCTGAATAAAAAGCCAGTACCAAAAGGGTACTTGTTGTATGATTCCATTTATGTAACATTCCCAAAATAACAAAATTATAGAAATGGAGAAGAGATTAATGGTTGCCAGCAGTTTTGAGGAGGTGGGGTTTGGAGGAAAGTGAGTAGCTATAAAAGAGCATCATTATGGATCCTTGTGGTAATGGAAATGCTCTGCATCTTAACTGTATCAGTGTCAGTGTTGTCAATGTCAGTGTCCTGGTTGTGATATTATATCCTAATTTGGTAAAATGGGAAACTGAATAATGGGTATATAAGATCTCTCTGTATTAATTTGTACAACTGCATATGACTCTACAGTGATCTCAAAATAAAATATTAATTAACAATTTATTACTCTAAAAAAAAAAGAGGAAATAAAAATAAGAAAACCAAACACACACACAAGCAAGCAATCAAACAAACTAAGGAAGAACTGCGTTCTCTCTTAGACCCCTTTGGAGTTTCTCAGACTGCCAGTGTCATTAATCAATACGCTGCAACCTTCTCCCCACAGGTTTTTCAGTGAGTTTTAGCAAGTAAATGAAGATAATTTTTTTAAAAGTAATCCCCTCCTTTTTTTGGAAAAATAAGGGACCCAAGACAAGTTGATAAAAAATAATGTCTATATTTTCCCTGTCCTAAAGTATCATGTGGATGTTTGTTATCCCGGTGGTCACTTCTCTAAGAGGAGCTTGGAATTGAACTAGGGACCTTGTATATTCAAGGTGGAAAACTCCTCCACTGAACTAAACTTTCTTGTTGGGTCAATTAGCTCTGCAGAAAGCTATCCAATCACTTTCCCTCAGGCAGGTTTGACTCTTTGCAGTTGGATACATCCCTGATGATTAGAAGCATCTCTGTCACTGCCCCCTTTCTATTCTTATTGCTTTCTCTCACAGGGCAGCAGGATGCAAAAGCCTGTGTGAGCAGATCCTCCCTCCCCTCCCCTTGTCAAGTTGAGTACCCTTTCGAAATTCAAATGGGACACTGGTGACTGAACTCACTGGAAAATGACTCTCAACCCTCTTCCAGACCACCCTCCCCTCCCAGGGGACTCTAAATAGGCTCTTGAATGCTTATTAAGTGTTTCCTACTGCCTGTCCCCCTTAGGGGAGTTGAAATTTTGATCATTTTCAGCATGGGACTAGTCAATTGCCAGACTGCCCTCTTCCATGCCAACATTCTCTCTCCCAGGGTGGTTAGGTAAATCAGGCTGCCTCAAAAGATTTTTCCTGGTGCCAACTAAAGCCAGCTGGCATGTTCCTCAAAGCTCAAAGGAGGTCAAGGCAACCAAACCCACAGAAAGGAAACCCCTCTCCCCCCTTCACCAGAACCCTTCTGCTCTTGGAGCATATTCCATCCCACTGAGTGGCTGGCTGGAGTCAGGACTTGGGGTTCACAGTGGCTTTTCCTTGGGAGTGGGACTTAGTTGTCCTCCTGTGCACAGCCTCTGGAGGAAGAAACTCATGGTTTTACCTTAAGCAATTTATCTCTTTTTCCAGCTTTCTCAAGCTATAATCCCTGAAGCTTCCTGCTCTGTGGGTTCCCAAAAAAAGTTCACTCCAGCAGAATCCTACCCTCAATCAGCCATTTTTTGGTGAGAGAGATAGTGAATGCACATTTAAACTGATGCCATCTTGACACTACTCACCTGATGTACTCATTATTATATTTCCTTTCATATGTTTTTACAATTGTATAAATTCTACCAGTGTTGAACCATCCTTAATTTCTCTACATGGGCCCTTTATAAATAAGTAACAAGATAGGCAGCTTCGAAAGGTCAAGAGATTGCCTGTAACTCTTTGAGTCTCCAATTAATTTGTCATCTATTATGGACAGACTCTGAAAATTCATAATCTAATAAAGACATTTTTGAAGCACTAGAGAATAACTAAGTAGTAAGACACACTTAATTATTGCAGAAAGCTAAAAAGAAAAGAACAAAAACACAGAAGATACCAAGCATCTGAAAGAATGGAAGAGTAAGACACTATTGAAAAGGAAAGTTATGACCATTGATATTTTTGGTTGGTTTCCAAAATATTACAAAGGCATGTATATGGGAAAGATGAACTAAAATGTGACATGGGAGATGATAAATTCCCACAAGAAAAAATAAATATTTTTCTACTTAAATATCACTGTATGCCTTGAAAGAAAAATTATTTTAGAAGGGGATTAGTCATTTTGCACGTCCTGAATTTCAAATGGTTTAAAACTTAATTTCAATAGAACATCACTTAAAATTCTCTGTATCAGAGATAGAAATAATTTCATCCCTTTCCCTAAAGATGAGCATTATAATTTTTCAACTAAAATCTTAATTACAGTTTAAGTGGGTCTTCTGTGATTATTGTATTTTAAGTACTAAAAATCAGAAAACCCAAATATTTGCAGAATATTAAGAAAATACACTAATTAATGGATGTTTCAGCTATATTTCAAGAAGAAATTCCTGTTTCCTGTTTGAAATTGAGTGAGATAAATGGCTGAATAATATCTTGAAATGTGTTATTTTGAAATTTATTATTAGTTATAATAAAATGATTAAAATTATTGGGAGAGTTTTGAAAAATTTTCTAAGGAAAAAATAGCTGAAAAAGCTATTAGATGGATGTTTTCCTTTGTACCCTATCATCAGTGAAGGAAATCACCATTTTTAAGGGAAAATATTTTCTGAAAAGTAACCTGAAACTACTGGGAAATTTAATTTAAAAATATTTAATTTTTGACATATACTTTTTGATTAAAAATAAGAGCAAATTTACTAACCTGACTAACATTGTCTTCCACAAAGTGTATTTATAGCTATAAGTTCATTAGCTAAATAAAATAAAGTAATTTTACTAAGTTCCTGAGGAAAACAAAGGTAATAAAAGAGCTTCACTTAAAGGAACAAAAATATCAGGGCTTCATTCACCCCTCTCTTTGAAGGATTTCTGAGAAAGAGAACTGTGAGTATTATTCTTTTGAGTACAGTGAAGCTACAATTATTTGTTCTCCTCTATGTATTAAGAAGGGGCAAGTATATACATACAATTAAATTATACCCAGGATAAAAATCTCAATCCACAGATTTATTGGATTTAAAGCATTGGAAACCATTCATCCTTTACTTAACACTGTGGTAGGTATGTTGTTTTTATGAAAATATGTAGAAGAATTCTTAGGTTGTGGCACTTTCCTACTTCCTTCTTTCCTCCCTTCTATTTCCTTCCTTCCTTCTTTCCCTCTTTCCCATCTTTCTTTCAGGGTTGCTTGAATTTCATTCCATGAACTTTTTCATTTGCTGTAAGCTTAATTGCCTAATTGTTGTTTGAGTTTTAAAATATGAAAAGGTTTATAGCAGATACAGTGTAAGACACCACCATGTCTGTACAGCAAAGCATTGTGATTTCCTTGGAGACTCCTTAGTAATTAAATATGAAATAATTCAATACAGTCAATCAGTATGAAATATATAGCAAAATTAGAATAAAGTTTATAATCCAAGTGTACACTGATTGTATTTAACCCAGTTTCTTTCAAATTTTCTGAGTAATAAAATGTTGAGAAATAATTTATGAACTCAGCACAATGTCTGATCAATAAATAATATATTTTAATATTATAAATATTATAATAAATTATTCACATGTAGCTAATTGGAAGAAACTGAATAATTTCCAAAGTGAAAGAGGAAATACTTGAGATTATCATGTTTGAGAAAGGTTTTCAGTAATATTAAAGATGGAAATTAGAAATTGTTTAGGAAATATTTAATAATTCTAGTCCTACTTTTCTAAAGGGTTTACCATGCTCTCTTATTAATATTCACATTGACTATGGGAATTGTTTTTTTCTTTGGCATACTGAGTATTGAACCTGGGACTTCAAACATGCAAAGAAGGCACTCAACCACTGATCTACACAAGCTCTTTGGGAAATTTTTAAAAAAGTGATTATTATTACTTTTTATACAGAATTTTGCCACAAATCCCATAGCAAATTATTACCTGTCAGTTTTTGACTGTTAGTTTCTAATTGGTGTCCAATCATTTTAAAATTTTTACTTTGTTCTTTTTTCCCCCCAAAAAACTCACCTGTTTCAGCATTGGAGAATAAGAAAAAGGGTGACATTCATGTCATTGAGACATAGAGGCAAATATATAACCCAATTATAAGGATGCCATATCCTCACACTCAGTGTTGACAGAGCATTGAGTACATGCTAGTAAATAATGGGAATTGTTTGGCCTTCATTAATGAAACATTTCTTGAGTACTTGGTATTCATTAGATAGTCAGGTAAGAAACAGTGAAAACATGTGATTCAATAATCCTTTGGTGTTACTTGTTGTAGCAAAGAAACTTGGATTTTGATTCAGATGGGCCTGAATCATTTACTTGTTGTGTGATATTGGTTGATTAATAGAACATATTTGAGACCAAGTTTCATTATGGTGAAAGAATTGCCTCACAATACCACTGTGAGGATTAAATAAGACAGTTTCTGTGAATACTTCTAATAGAGTGTTGAAGTTATTGCAGGTGAAAATAAAGTTCCAAGCTTTACCATAGTCATTAATAGTTTGCAAGCTCTTCCCTAGATTTCATATCGTTGCTTTCTGTCATCCTTTATGTGAACCTATGTGCAAGAGGCTACAAACGACTTTAGAGCTTAATACCATATTCAGACACTGGAATATGTGGGGATGTCCTCTTTTGGTATCTTTAGTATCTTATAAAGGAGACTACCAGTTTGGACAAATTTCAAATATTTAAGCACTTTTGGAGATATATTGTAGGTTGTTGGTATCAAAATTACAGAAAGAATTGTAAGATACACTTCAGGAGCTAATTATTGAAAGACAGAGGGAGGGAAAGAGTGAGAGAGAGAGAGCAAGAGAGAGAGAGTAAAATTTGGAAATTAACTGTTCCTACATTAACAGCACACAGTAAATAACATTGAAAGTGCTTTTGGAAGACAGGAGAGCTCAGGAAAGCCTTGGGTCATCTGGAAGATCCTGAATTAGAAACTGGGACTTATGTGCAACTCAGAGAGCATTTTTGTAATAGAGGGAGGACATGCCAAGCAAAATATATTAGAGCAGATTTGAAAGGACAGCCTGGATTTGATTCCATATTCTGCTTACACCACAAACCTTTTTCATTTTCTCCTCCTTTCACACTAATCATGATTAAACACTTGGCAATTGATATCAGGAATTAACATCCAAATGCAATGCCAATATTAAAAAGCTGATAAATGTCTTTACTCTCCTCTGTTGTTCAATTATTTATGATTTCTTCCAATTAAAATAAAAATCCTTACAAGAAGTATTAGAATATGCAACAATTATCAGAGACTATTCTAATGAATATTTTCTTGTTATGATCAACAATCTAGTTTATTCATTCAACATGTTTTTAAGGTAGATTTTAAAAATATTTCAGGAAACAAATAAAAATAAGAATAAATAAAGTTTTTACAAAGAAATAGCACAAAAAGGGAGAATTAAGGGTAAAGAACTTCCAACAAAAATTGTCAGTGTATTTGCAATAATTTCTGTTTTATTTTATTTTTTACTTTTAATGAACATAATTATAACCCAATTCTGATAATCTGATTATCAAAGCCAAATAACAATATACAACATTACATAGCTCAATACAAATAGGAAGAAAATATAGTTATCCTTCAGCACACATAATTCAGGATAGGAATATATTTTTAGGGATGATTTTGAGTGAAATAATGACATTTTTAGCCAGAGTTTAAAATCAAATTTAGATGTTTTTATAGAACCTGTCCTTAGTGACTGTTATTTTTGGAAATGTGTTGTACTTATTTTATAGTTTAGAAAACTTCAACTGAAACACATAAAGTAATTTTTATATCTTGAATTTATTGCTTTCTCAGATGTTCCATAGAGACTTAAGAGCAGAAGGCAATTTCTCTTCAGTGGTGGGATTTGTTCTCCTGGGATTTTCTGACTTTCTAAACCTCCAGGGGTTCCTATTTGGAATTTCCTTTCTCATCTACACATTTATCAAGATAGGAAATTGTCTTATAATTACAAGGGTAGAGTCTGCTCTTCAAACCCCTATGTATTTTTTCCTGGCAAATTTTTCCTCATTGGAAATCTGGTATGTGTCATTCACTGCTCCTAGGATCCTGGTGAGCCTTTGTACTCAGGATAGAAGTATTTCTTGGCTGGGCTTTGCCACACAAATATGCTTCTTCCTCATTCTAGGAGTCACTGTAAATTTTCTCCTGGCTGTGAGGGCCTATGACCACTACGTGGCCATCTTTAATCCACTACACTATCCTCCAGTCATGAACTAAAAGACTTGTATCCAGCTGGCAGTTGGGTTCTGGAACAGGAAATGCCAGTTCAGATAGCGCAAACCTATCGAGTCATCTCACTGCCTTTCTGTGGTTCTAACCAAATCAACCATTTTTTCCATGACATTCCCACATTGATCAAGTTGGCCTGTGGTGACAATTCACTTAATGAAATATGGGTCTGTATAGTTACCATGTTATTTGCCATGTTTTCTTTCTTACTGATATTTGGCTCATATATCAAAATCATCTCCACCATCTTAAAGTTGCCATCCAAACACAAGTTAGTTCAAAGCTTTCTCCACCTGTTCTGCCCACCTCATGGTTGTGGTTTTATTCCTTGGTCCTGCTGCCATCACCTATATGAGCCCCACATCAAATCACTCTACAGGAACTAACAAAATGTTCCCTCTTCTACTTCTTTGTGACTCCACTGTTTAATCCCATCATATACAGCCTTAAGAATAAGT
The DNA here is from genome assembly GCA_029593785.1 of Cabassous unicinctus. Taxonomy (NCBI): domain Eukaryota; kingdom Metazoa; phylum Chordata; class Mammalia; order Cingulata; family Chlamyphoridae; genus Cabassous; species Cabassous unicinctus. The sequence goes on along the minus strand of JAQZBX010000079.1, from coordinate 26,771 downwards.
ATATAATTGCAGCACTGAAAAAATTGTTACTCAAGAAAACAGAGAGAGGATCTTAATAATCAAATTTTGAAAAAATTTGCCTGATTGTTATCACAGAAATAAATTTCCATTTTCTGATAGTGTACTAATTCAAAATTTGTCATATATTTTATGTTCCTGATCTGAAGTAAGTTGTGATTGCATCTTTAATAAGCAAATCAATTGGTTTTTAAAAGCTCAATTCCACAGAACAATTCTTCCTTTTACACTTCAAATCATAAATTTATCCATTTTTCAAAATTTTTCACTCTTAGAACACTCCTAGAATTTTAATTAACAATTTGTCAATTAAATAGTGCTTACCTTTGTGATTGGCCAAATATTTAGAGATACTTTGCCTGTATTCACATTTGTATCTAAAAAATATAGTTTATTCATTGTAGGTATACACTAATTTCTTTGAGAATGTGTGCAGAATACTAAATAATAAACTGTAAGTTATATTATAAAGCATAATGTTAAAACAGAATAAAGAGTTTTAATTGATCATACTTTCTTGAGTATGAATTAAGAAAATGTCTTCATTTTTATCCAGAGGGAGTTGAAAATCTGGTTTTCCTTCACACTTCTTTAATGAATGTATCACAATTGAATATCAAGTATCTGACCTGACTCCATAATCCTGTTTCAATATATTTCATAATTTTGTTTCATATGTGTCAATGATGCATTTCCAATCCCTCAGAATTCCTTATTGCTCAAAGTTGCAGTGCAAAAGACATTACAACTTTTCTTACACCTAATTTAAAAACAAATTGATGCTTAGAAGGGTTGAAAGAAAAATTAATACAGAGATTGACTCTAAATTAACTAATATCACAAATAAAAATTTATACTATTTGAAGATGCTTTAAACCACCTACCTACAAATTATATTTAAAGTAGTATAAATCATATCTAATTTTGCTACTCTTATTCTTGTTTTATTCATTTGAAATTTACTATAGAGTAGAGATAAAATCATGAAGTTGCTAATTATCCATATCATAACAGGCAAAAAAGAAGACTGGAGGAAATTATGAATATTGCACTTCACATAAACTTTTCTGGTTTGAATGTGTGAATTGAGGATATGTGAAATTTCTATTTCAAGTACATTTGTTAATATTTGCAGAATGTATCATTTATATAACAATTACTGTATGCCACTTTAAAAATTTGATTCCTCATGTAGATTAGATATTTGCTGCTTTATTTTCTCTGTTCAAGACAGTGTAATCAATTCTATCTATATCATTTGGTTTATGAGTTTGAATTTTCATTTACAGAGGCTTACTTTTCTTTTCTTTTTTTTTTGAAGTACCAGTGCCAGGCATTGAACCTGGAACCTTATATATGGGAAGCAGTGCTCAACTACAGAACCAACTTGGTTCTCCTGAGTTGTTTTTTTCATTTGTTTGTTTGTTGTTTATTTTTTTTGTTTTTAGGAGGCACTGGGACCTCCCATGTGGGAAGCAGGTGCTCAACCTCTTGAGCCATACTCACTCCCCAGGGCTTACTTTTTAAGCTCTCTTCAGATAAAGTGATAACTTATATCATTTTTGTTTTTATGTATATATGAATATAAATACCTTAATCTTCCTCTTGAATTTTGCATGCAACAATTATTAAATATATGGTCCATGGTAATCATAATGGTGATGTTGAATAATATTGCAATAATGTTGGAGTGCTATTCTTTACTCTAAATCTTAGCAAGCAGCTGGCTCAGTATAATCAAGACAATTCATCCAGAAATCCAGAAAATCAATTTTTTAGTTCCAAGTTACTCTAAAAACTGTGCATTCTTGAGTCCCTGAATTAACTGTTTTTGTCTCAATTTCACAATCTATAAAATGATAACAATGCTAATAACACTGATGACCTCACAGTAATATTTTGAATATATACTGATGATCGTGGATCAAAGGATTCTTGAAAAATTCAGGAACATTGGAGAAGGAGGCATTTGACAAAATCTAGTTTCCCAGAGAATTAAGGCTTTCCATTAAACCTTGAAATTATTTTGTTACACATTTTAATGCAAATCCTTCTATAATGACTTTCCAAATTTTCCTGCACTCCTGAATTTATGTTTGATCTGTTTAGGCTTCTCAAGATAGTCATGAGTAGATATTTTCTACTGCCTGGACTGTCAGGTCCCCTTGGTGTGTGTAGACATAGGGTGCACCTTACCTTTAAACTGATTCTCCATTGACCACTTTTTTTTCTTCTATTCCTCATCTCTTCACACATCACATCAATAAATTTCAAAGCCTTTGAAATATTTTCCAGGCACTTATTTTTTAAAATATCTTTCTCATTTTTATCTGCTGTCATTCCTTACTACAATGGAGGAAAACAGATAGTTTTTATAATTAATAATCTTATTTTACTCATAATTCTAAATGTGACCCTACTGCTTTTATAAGAGAAAATGGCAACCATTTCCTCAAATCTCTTTTCCTTTTACTTGCTATTAGATAAAACAGTTTTCATAAGTTTACATATACTTCTAAAATGAAAACTAAATATATGGGCAATATTCAAACTAATTACTGAACTCATCATTTGCTGAATATTTTCACTATCACAGAATACTGACTCTCAAAGGTACATCATATATGTCACTACCTATATGTGACAACCTTAATCAATATAAATATAATTATTTGAACAAAATCAATTAAGAATGAAAGTCCACAAATTCATTGGCAACATACACATTTTCTTTCTTAATCATCTGTCATCATCATCTAGCAGCTAGCTATCATCAGCTTGCATACAAAGAGTAAACATATATACATTTAATATATATTCCTTTTGTGTGTTTGATGCTTAATATGACAGAGTTCAACAATCCTCCCTCTGAACTTTTGTCATCACCTTTCCATTGACTTTAATTCTTATTTATATCATTTCTGTGGTTTCTGATCTCTTACTTTAAGTTTAGTCCATATGATAACCTCCCATTTTTATCCAATTCTATTATTCTATTTCCTTATATGTGTTCTCTACTAATTATTGAACTTCTTAAAATATAAGATTTATTTTCAAGTTTTTCCATGGCAGATAAAGCAACATTGTATAAACATAAGAGGCCTATATAGCACATTACTATCTCAAGTTAATACATATATACATTTCATATAGATGATATAATAATAGATATATATACATTTACAAAAGGAAAGAATAGAGATTTTCTATCGGTATATCCTACATATTCTTCTCAAAAAGGTACTCATAAGTATTAATCCAGATTCAAACTGAAGATTGTTGTGGTAATTTCTTTCCCCAAATCAAATTGGTAATCTTGTAAACACTCCACAAAGACTGTAGAAATCTCCCCTGCCATTTATCAATTGACTTCAGTACAGGAAGGCCACAACAAATATCTGTGTTTGTGTTTCTGAAGAAGTCAGTTTCTTGGCACTGTAGGTGAATTGGTCTGTGAATACTTCATTCAAAATAACTAGGAACAAAATATTATCTTGATGGAAAAAAAAGACATTTATAATTTCCAAAGTCCTTATATTAGCTGAATACATTCATCATATTTTATGAGTGGTGGTCCCAATAATTTTTTTTTACATTTTCATCACTGAAAGTGATGATTGCTTTAGATTTTTGCTTATGTCACCAAATTTAGTGATAAATCATTTTTTAATATCTGTCTATTGATTTTTTAGAAGGATGGGGTAATTTATTATCCATGAAAATAATAGTGCTTCAAGAACACAGCTCTGATTTTCCTTCTCTGCAGAAAAGGCTAAATTAGTTCACATCAGTTAGAATGATTAATATTATTAAAATATTATTTTACCCCTGTTAGTTATCTCTTTTTTAACAACCATTTTTTCCCCATATGTGACCATTGGTATATTGAGAATGATAGGATTTCTCAGTTTCTCTCTCACATCATTCAACATTTAATAGCTTCAAGAATGATGCAATTTATGTCTGCAAATTTTCTGGGCATTGCCTTTGTTATTATGCATGTAATATAAAAAAAAATTTCCCTGCCTCTAATGATTTCCATTATCATTTATTAATTTTGTATGGGTTTATTGTCCAAAATTCTTAATGATTTATTCATTGTTTGCTTTGCAGTTGGACAAGGTAGATAATTTTTTCTTGAGTGTCCCATAAGGATGGATAATGCGTATTCTGGCTGTATTGTTATGAATAGAAAGTAGTAATATACTTCCTTATGAACTCGGAGTTAGGTATGTCCGTGAAAATGTGAGCACCACTGTCTTGCTTCGTTTCTATAGAAAAGCCTTAAAAGCAGGTACATGTTTCACTACATTATTTTTTATCTGTGTTTCCTCATAATAGATCATGGCCTGTTAGAAATCTGTTGCCTTCATATATGAAGGATTCATTTGGTGAGTATGGAATACCAAAAAAGCATGAGATCAATTATATCTTTTTGAAATGGGAAATAACACGTATAACAAACCACTACCCTTTTCCTTATCCATAATAAATACAGATTTATTACTTGTTTAATTATATGGAGATCACAGGTTCATTGTAGTAAATGCCAAAAATTCAGAATAGGAAAATGAAAAACTCATTGAAATATTTACAATGAAATATCCACAATTAAAATTTGATGATTATTTTTACTTTCATCATTGTCAATATGTATGTCTGTGTAAACCGTGTAAAAGATATGTGCTTGATGTCTTTTTATAGCAGATAGCTACCTGCATTTTAAATTTATTCCTTTTCTTCCAATTTTCCTATCCATTTTATCATCTCCAAGAATATGTATGTAAAAAAGTGTGAATTTTCCCATGCCTCTTGTTAATTATATCCATATATTTTATTTATTTATTTATTTATTTATTTATTTATTTACTTATTTATTTATTTTTTATACTTTAAAAGATGCTTATATTACATAAATGTTACACAAAAATTACAGGGATTTCCATGCTCCCCACCTCCCACATCTCCCAAAACATCCCACATAAACATCTTTCATTAGTGTGGCACATCACCTGGAATGGATATACACATCTGAGGCTTTGCCAATAAGCATGGACCATAGTTCACATTGAAGACCACACTCTCTCCCACACAGTTCTGCATGGTATATGTTGAATGACCTATATTTGTCGTTGTAATGTCACTCAGGATAATTCCCAAGTCCTGAAAAAGCCCCTGCATTACAACTACTTTTCCCTTCCCTGCCCCAAAAGTATCCAGTGGCCACTGGCTCCACCTCACTGTTGTAATTTCTTTCATTGCTTGAATCACAATATATCTACAACAGAATACCATTAAGTCCATAGCTCTGCCCTCAATCATGAGGAGCTTGGGATAGTGATGTCCACTCCACCTCCAAGGAAGAGGGGGCCCATATCCATGGATATGATGGATGGGATTATCCTGCCTGCAGCTGTAGGCACTCTCCATTCCCTGGGATGGCTGTTGTCCATCATGGTATCCTCACAAGGTGGCTTGTGTGAGTTCATTGAGTTGTCGAGTAGGAGTTGCAGCTCCACCGAGTTTCCAGGCACAGCTGGCACATAGGCAGGCCAAATGCTCCAGTCTTGGAAAGTACACCCACAAACTCCAGCATCACATATAGGTTTGAATAGAAGGGACTGATGGACCAAATGCAAGGAGGACTTATTTGAGTCCAACTCTGTCACTCTCAGGAGCACAGATTCCAAAGCAGAGCCTACTGATAAGGCATCAATCTCTGGAGCTGCCCGCCCATTTAGACCAGCGTGTCTTCAGAGCCCTTAGGAACCCCTCTGTATGGGGTGATATCCACTTTGGTGTGCTATCAGATGCTACTGAGGTGTGCGTAAGCGTTACCTCTGGGATGAACTCCCAACTCTCTTTAAAGTCTCTTAGCCACAAGAACTCATTTGTCATTACCTTTTCCCCCTTTTATTCAAGATCTTTTTCCAGTTGTATTGACAATTGGCACTTGGTGTTAATGCCTCATTACCAGGGAGGCTCATCACTGGGAGTAATGTCCAACGCTGGGGGAAAGGTAATGCATTTATATGCTAAGTTTGGCTTAGAGAGAGGCCACATTTGAGCAGCAAGGAGGCTCTCAGGTGGCAACACTTAGGCACCCCATAACAGTAGGCTAAGTTTCAATTAAAAGAGCAAAGACTCATAAAGCTAGTCATCAATAACAAGAACACATCAGTGGACCCTCCTCCTTAGCCAGACACTGCCCCTGCACTCGGGGGACTTTTGCTGCGTCCTTGAAGAATGAGGCAGAGCTCTCCAGGCTGGGAATTCAGTATTCCCTCATTTATTGAGTGATTGTCTACCCACTGTGACCATGCCCCACCCCTTGATCATTTGAACATTTTTATATAACTTTCATGTATATTCACGTGAACTTCCTCCCATGAAACTCCCATGCCAGACACCCCCCACCAATGATTCTCTATTGCTTGGTTGTAACCCTTCTGTGATGCAAATCTTCCTTGAAGATAAAGCCCATAAATAGCCAAATACAATTAATAGGAAAATGAAATAATAATCATAAGCTTAAATGTAAGAGATAAAATACATGGAAACTCAGAAAAAAAAAAACCTAATATTAAAATAAAATTAAAGGATTGGGACATTAAAAAAATGGGAAAAACCAAAAAAATATTTAAAGTTAAAAAATAAAAAAATGTATTATTTTTTTTTCCTTTTATCACTGCATTATCAGGTGTTCAGTCTCTACCATGGCGCCTTGCCGCTCTCACTCCCCAGTGTCTCCCAAATTTTCATTTAATTTTCAAAGAATTTTAAGGTCGCAGCTTAGTCACACACAGAAATCTGGAGACTCATATACCCAACCTCCCTCCCATTTCCGGACCCCATATTAAAACCTTTTTTGTGGATGGTAGCATTGTTATAACTGTTATACATATAGTGAGACCTAGCTACTAAACATTGTCAATGGTATACAGTATACTTTACAATTTAGATGGTGCAGTTTAATAATTTTTGATGATATTTACCATGTCCTGTGTCCATTACTGTAAGGTAATGAAAAACATTTCCCGTGACCACTAAATACACCCTGTTTGATCTTTTCTGTTCCTTCCTCCCCATCCCCCTGGGGCACATGACACTCCCCTGTCTTGACTCATTGGATGACAAGATTCATAGTTACATGCAACAAGAGGTATTGACACGCTGATTATCCTCCCCTATTAGGCACCTAGTCCCCTCCCATCTCTCCCTCCAGTATCCTGGGTATTCTAACCCACTCTTCCTAATCTACTCACCTGTCAACCCTGCACCACCAAACCCAGTAATATCATTACCCACCTGTCCTATCCTTCAATATACAAGTATACTGTAACACTTTACCATAGATTATGTCCACATGAGTAATGGCTCCAACCTTCTCTTCTCTTTTTCTCCCTTGTCAACCTATCTTTCAGACAATGATTCTCAGAGTCTGTTCACTTTCCTCAATTCAAATCAGTGAAGTCATGTACTGTTCATCCTTCAATGCTGGCTTGCTTCACTCAACAAAGGTCTTCAAGATTCATCCATGTTATTCCATGTGTTAGCACTTTATTCCTTCTTACAGCTGAGTAATATTCCATTGTATGTATGTACCACATTTTGTTTATCCATTCATCTGTTGATGGGCACTGGGGCTGATTCCAACTTTTGGCAATTGTGAACAATGACACTATCAACATTGGTGTGCATATGTCTGTTTGCCTCTTTGATTTCAATTCTTCTGGGTATATACCAAGCAGTGGAATTGCTGGATCATATGGAAGATCTATTGTCAGTTTTCTGAGGAATGCCCAAACTGTCTTCCACAGTGGCTGGACCATTCCACAATCCCACCAGCAGTGGATGAGTGTTCCTATTCCTCCACATCCTCTCCAACACTTATAGAGTGCTGTTTTTTTAATAGCTGACATTCTGATGTGTGTAAGATGGTATCTCATTGTAGGTTTGATTTGCATTTCCCTAATAGCTAACCATGATGAGCATTTTTTCATGTGCTTTTTAGTCATTTGTATTTCTTCCTTGGAGAAGTGTCTTTTCAGGTCACTTGCACATTTTCTAAATGGGTTGTTTGTCTTTTATTTTTGAGGTGTGGGATTTCTTTATATATGCAGTATTAGGCCCCTATCGGATATGCTGTTTCCAAATATTTCTCCCATTGGGTAAGCTGCCTTTTTATTTTCTTAATAACATCCTTTGAGGTGCAGAAGTTTTTAATTTTGAGGAGATCCAATTTATCTATTTTTTCTCTTGCTGCTCATGCTTTGGCTGTGAAGTTCATGAAACCATTTCCTATTACAAGGTCTTGTAGATGTTTCCCTACATTATCTTCCAATGTCTTTATGGTTTTGGCTCTTATATTTAGATTTTTGACCTATCTTGAGTTATTTTTCATATAAGGTGTGAGATGGTATTCCTCTCTTATTCTTTTGGATAAGGAAATCCAATTCTCCAATCACCACTTGTTAAAGAAGCCATTATCTCACAACTGAGTGGGGTTGGTGGCTTTGTCAAATATCAGATGACTGTATATACGAGGATCTATATCAGAACTCTTAATTCAGTTCCATCTGTCAATATGTCTACCCTTGTGCTAATACCATGCAGCTTTGTGCACTGTAACTTTGTAGTATTTTTTAAAGTCTGGTAATGTGATACCTCTAATTTCACTTTTCTTTTTCAATATGTCTTTGTCAGTTCAGGGCCCCTTACCTTTCCAAATATGTTGTGTAGTAACTTTTTCCTTTTACTTAATAAATAGAGTGTTAATTTTTCTTGGGATTGCACTAAATCTGTAGATTAGTTTGGGTAGGACAGCCATCTTGATTATGTTTAGTCTTCCTATCCATGAAGAGGGAATATTCCATTTATTTAAGTCTTCTTTTGTTTCCTTTAGCAGTGTTGCACAGTTTTCTGTATATAAGTGTTTTAAATCTTAAGTTAAATTTATTCCTAGGTGTTTGATTCTTTTAGTTACTACTGTAAATGGTATTTTTTTCTTGATTTCCTTCTCTGATTGCTCATTATTGGTCTACAGAAATGCTACTGATTTTGGGGAATTGATCTTATAGCCAGCAACATTACTGAAATCCTTTATAAGTTCTAGAAGTTTTGTTGTAGATTTCTCAGGGCTTTGTATGAATAGGATCATGTCGTTTGCAAATAATGAAATTTTTAATTCTTCTTTTCCAATTTGGAGGAAATTTATATCTTTTTCTTGGTTCAGTGCTTGAACAAGTACTTCTAAGACAATGTTAAATAGGAGTGGTGATAGTGGGGATCCTTGTCTTGTTCCCTATCTCAGAGGGAAGGATTTTAGGATTTCACCATTGAAGATGATGTTAGCTTTGGGTTTTTCATATATACCCTTTATCATATTCAGAAAGTTTCCTTCTATTCATATCTATTCCTATCTTTTGTACTGTTTTTATCAGGAAAGAGTGCTGTACTTTGTCAAATCCTTTTTCTTCATATATAGAGATGACCATGTGATTGTTTTGGTTCAATCTGTTATGTGGTGTATTACATTGATTGGTATTCTTATATTGAACCATCCTCGCATACCCGGGATGAAACCCACTTGGTGATGGCCTATAAACCTTTTGATATGTTGTTGAATGTGATTAATAAGTATTTTGTTGAGGATTTTATCATCTAGGTTCATTAGAGAAATTGGTCTGTAAATTTCCTTTCTTGTGGTATCTTTGGCTTTGTTAATATGGTAATGTTTGCATCGTAGAATGAATTAGGTGATATTCCTTCTACATCTATTTTTTTGAAAAACTTAAGCAGAATTGGTGTTAGCTTCTTTCCAGAATGTTTGCTAGAATTCAGCTGTGAAGCCATCTCATCCTGGCCTCTTTTTATTTGGGAGGTTTTTGATGACTTAGTCTATCTCTTTGCTTGAAATTGAACTGTTGAGTTCATCAATTTCTTCTTTCATCTAAATAGGCTGTTTGTGAGGTTCAAGAAATTGGTCCATTTCCTCTAAATTATCATTTTTGTTGGCATATGATTTTTCAAAGTATCTTCTTATGGTGCTCTTTGTTTCTGTGGGGTAGTAGTGATAGCCCCTCGCTCATTCCTTATATTGTGTATTTTCATCTGCTCACTCTTTTTTTTGTTAGTCTGGCTAAGGGTTTGTCAATTTTATTGATCTTCTTGAAGAACCAGCGTTTGGTTTTATTTTTTCTAGTGTTTTCTTATTCTCTATTTCATTTAGTTCTGCTCTAATCTTTGTTATATCCTTCTTTCTACTTTCTTTAGGTTTAGTTTTTGTTGTTTTTCCAATTCATCCACATGTGCAGTTAGGTCTTCAATTTTAGCTCTTTATTCTTTTTTAATATATGTATTTATGGCTATGAACTTCCCACTCAGGACAGCTTTGGCTGCATCCCATAAGTTTTGACATGTTGTGTTGTCATTTTCATTAGTTTCAAGGTAGTTACTGAATTCTTTTGAGATTTACTCCTTGACCCACTATTTGCCTAAGAGTTTGTTTTTTATCATCCATATCTTTGTGCCTAACATGTTTCTCTGGCCCTTACTGATTCCCAATTTCATTCCATTATGGTCAGAGAAATTTCTTTGTATAATCTCAATCTTTCTGAATTCATTGAGAGTTGTTCTATGGCCTAGTATGTGTTCTATCTTGGAGTATGATCCATGTGCACTTGAGAAGAATGTAAATCTAGCTGTATTTGGGTGTAGTGCTCTGCATTTGTCTATTAAGTGCAGGTCCTCTAATGTATTGTTCAAAGTCTTTGTTTCTTTACTGATTGTCTGTCTAGATGTTCTGTCTAATGGTGCTAAATTTGTATTAAAATCCCCCACTATAATTGTAGAGGCTTTTATTTCTCCACTTAGTTTTTCCACATGTATTTTGAGGCATCCCAATTAGGTGCATAAATGTTTATGAATGTTCTCTCTTCTTGAGAGATTACCCCTTTTACTAATGTATAGTGTCCATCTTTGTCTCTTACAATAGTTTTGCATTTAAAGTCTATTTTGTCTGACATTAGGATAGCCACTCCTTCCCTTTTTTGGCTATTGTTTGCTTGTAAAATTGTTTTTCAGCAATTCACTTTCAGCCTTCTTGAATTCCTGGGTTGAAGGTGGTTTTCTTGTAGACAGCATATAGATGGATCATATTTCCTTTTCCATTCTGCCAATGTGTGTCTCTTGAGTGGTGAATTTAATCCATTAACATTCAGTGTTATTACTCACAATAAATTTCTTACTTCAGCCCTATTTTCTTTGGATTAATGTATGTCATATGTTTTTTTGTTTCTGTTTTTGTCTTTTTAGTTGTTTTTAAACTCTCCTCCAACACTCTATCCCTTGTTTTTTCCTTTTAACTTGTAGAACTTTCATTTGTATTTCTGGAAGTGAGGGTTTCTTATTGGCATACTCTCTTAATTTCTGTTTTCTGTGAATATTTCAAACTCTCCATCATTTTTAAATGCCTGTTTTGCTGGTTAGAGAATTTGTGGCTGGAAGATTTTTACTTGTAGTACATTGTCTATGTCATAACACTGTCTTATTATCTCCATGGTTTCTGATGAGAAATCAGCACTTAATATTGTGGTGTTTCCCTTGTATGTGATGGTTCTCTTTTCTCTTGCTGCCTCGAGTATTTTCCCTTTCTCTTGAGCATTGGACATTTGACAAGTATATGTCTTGGAGTCAGCCTGTTGGGATTTATACTGTTTGGCATTTGCTGTGCTTCCTGGATCTGTACATCCATCTCTCCCAATAGGGTAGGGAAGTTTTCGGCCATTATTTCCTTCAATACTCTTTCTGTTCCCTTTCCCTTCTCTTCTCCTTCTGGGATGCCCATAATGCACATATGCGTTTTGTGGTGTTGGTTAAATTCCTGAGTCCCTGCTGTATTTTTTCTACATTTTTGTCTATCTTTTCTACTATCTGTTTGATTTCAAATGTATTGTCTTCCACATCAGTAATGGTTTCTTCTGCCTGTTCAAATCTGCTGTTATGTGAATTCAGCTTTTTTTTTTATTGCTTGGATTGTGCCATTGATTCCATTATATCCATTATCTTTTTATGTATGTTTACAATTTCTTCAGTATGCTCTCCCAGTGTCTTCTTAATATCCTTAATCTCTTACTTCACTTCATTAAGTTGGTCCATGATATTTGTTTGGAAAGCTTTGATTAGTTGTTTGATGTTCTACATCCCTTTCTGCTTTTCAGTTTGTTCATTGGACTGATCCATATCTTCCTGTTTCTCAGTGTGGTTTGTAATTTTTTGTTGCCCTATAGTCATCATTTTATCTTGATGGGTTTATTCAGTTGATTAACTTCTCTCTCTGCTCTAGAGTTTTATTTAGCTGGTGGTTCTGTGTGTGTGTTAAATTTTCTCTTTGACACTTTTTCTTCTTATTTTATTTCCTTGCTTCTTTCTGTGTTCCCTTGAAGGCAGAAGATTAGGGCCAGAGGAATCAAAAGATGTGAGAAGGGAAGAAGGATAATAGTAATATTGATAAAAATTAGAAGAGGGGCTGTATAAGCCTAAGTGAAATGAATATTTAACTCATGTTGGCAGTGTAGAGTAATAGGAAAACATGGAGTACCTAAAATGGACTGGGAAACCAAATAGAGGAATTTATATATAATGATTAAAAGCCTATAATGATGAGGATGGAGAGAAAGAGTAAAGAAAGGGCTGAAAGTAAAAAGTTAATATTAATGAAAAAAAGAAGAAAACAGAATAGATAGAATAGAAATTGACTCCCTTAAGTTGTGGGCTAATGAAAAAAAAGTGGTATGTAAGAACCACAACAGAAAGCAGAAGGCAGAAAGATGAAGGAAGGAAGAGAGATAGCTTGGGAGACAAAATCAAAATAGACAATGGGAAATCATGGAAGAAGAAGCACAGCAAAGAAGAGACTAGCTAGCATCACCTA